>BSBM01001927.1:350000-405000 GCA_027924585.1 Larix kaempferi
TCATAGCCTCAGACTGTTTAGAGTTAAGAGAAGAAGTAGTGAAACAAACAAGAAAAGTTTGAATTCTGGTCCCTCTCAGAGGAAAACTAGAAACTATATCTCTGTAATTTTGATGACTCCTTTTTAATATGAATCTTATACCGTTCTTGTTAAAAAAAAATATAGTATATCTCCTAACCCTTGTGGTGAAGGAGAGAAGAGAGGGGTGAGGGAGGGAGGAGGGATTGGGTAGAGTGGAAGAGAGTGGGGGGTATTGGGTGGATAGGAAGAGAGGGGGGTTGGGTTTATAAAGAGGGAGGGGGGTTTAGGGAGACATAAGTAAACTTCATGGTGTGAAAAATAATGCGTGTGCTCTAAAACACATGCGCACTTCTACATGTGCGCGTACAGTAATGCGTGCACGCCACTATGCATGCATGCATTTGCACGCATGTGTGTTTGGATTCAATTTTTTTTGGCGCTCTTACAGGTTTGGTATTAGATTCGGATTTCCAAACCTCGAGGCTCAGTCTAAGTTATGGAAAAACACACCAATTTCGGTAACTTCATGTTTTTCACGCTTAGTTCCGCATAAACTCCACTTGTACACTACTGATGAAATTGCACACACTTGTCGAGCTCTGTGTGCAGATTCTAACTATATATTTTTTGAATAGATTTGTTATTGTTTTCTATTTTTAATTCATTTTAAACTGCACTCGTGTCAAATTTGTAAAAAACATAGGTCGTTAATTGGCCTATAAATTTTGATTGGCTTACCTATTTCGAGAACGGAAAAGAACCCACACAAGAGTACAAGAATACGTACAAGATAAAAAAATAAAATATAAAATATATAAAAAAATAAAAATAAAAATGATTATGTCCAGATCATGATATGGTGGACCAACACTCGACCATATCGTTTTAAGGCTTCACTGACTTTCGTAATTTAAAAAATATATAAAATTAACTTTTAAAAATTTGGAAAAATAGACTGGCACAAGATTCGTATGTTTCCTACGCCTCTACGTATTTGTTTCCTCATAAATTGACAATTTACCTAACAAACCAGTGGACCAACACAAACATATGCATTATGTTTTAGAGAAAAAATAATGTACCAATCGTAAAATAATGAAATTTTTGGGTGGTTATACCACTTTTACATAAATAAAAGTTATATATTCCGAAAGGTGATCCGTTTTTCTATGTTTCATCTTTTTACACTTAATTCTAAAAAAATTTGTAGGTTCCTCTAATAATTCATTTTAATCATAAGATTTTTGTTTTTCCAGCATGTCATTGCAACTAACCTGTCATAAGTGGGTATCATTACCTTGCACCAGCCCTAAATCATTTCAATTGTCAAAACTTTTTGTTTTTTAGTCACATGTCAAATTTGACACCATATGGATCATCATAGCATATAACGATTCATCTAACTTGTAATTTGTTGACATGACCAAGGATTAAATGTCCTTTAATGCTCTCAAGGCTCTAAAGGGTTAATTCCATTGTAGACCATCTATCCTCCCCCATTTGATGGTGATTGGTCTTTTGGGACCTCTAGTTTGTATGCCTCCGCGACCATGATATACTGTTGTGTCCATTGATCCTCCAAGGTCAAACATTTCTTGAGATCCTTTTGCATATATCGTCCTTGAATTCGATGATGATTGGAATTCTTATTGAAAATCTCATGCATCCCTCCTAGAACCATTGATATGAATTTTAATTTGTGAATAAAATGAATGCTATGGCTTCTTTAACCCATGGTACTTTTTAACTTTATTCTGTAAAGAAAATAATCATAAGATGAGTTTCTTTCTTTGCAATTTTTCCCTTCAAAAATGCCTTTGGTTTTTCTAATTGTAAATGCTCCTACATCGTATACTAATTCTTGAAAGAATAATTGAAAATAATAAACACAATTATTCAATTCAAAAATTTATTTTGTTCAATAATTTGTTTTTTCTCATCCTTCTTTATAGTTCCATGAAATACAAATATAAGTTATATTCTCATAGCCTTGTATTTTAAAAATCTGTAAAAAATACAATTTTATTTATTTTACAAAATAGCACTTTTAATCAATATTATCTTGTAAAATATATTAAAAGAATCAATAAAAAATTATTAAATATGAATTACAATAATTTTAATTCAAATAAAATTTATAAAAACCAAATATTATGAACACTATTTTCAACTTTTCAATCCATTAAAAATTGGAATATCAATCATTTTTATTTATAACTTTATATACACAATTTATAAAATTATTGAAGAACACAATTTTAATGAATTTGTATTTTAATATTTTTTTAAACATACAAAATAATATCTGTTATTATATGTGTTTATGTCTAACACCAAAATCTGCATAAATATATGTTTTATTATTTTTATGATACAATCAAATTAAAATATACTATATGATGTATAATCTCCATAAATATATATTGTCTTATCTTTATGCTAGAATTAAATTAAAATATATTATATAATATATATTAATTATTATTTTCTTTATAAAAAATTTCATATTTTAATTTTTTATAAAAAAAAATTTATATTATTAAGAAATTGTTCTTTTATTTGTATTATTATTTATATCATTAAAAACCTATTGATTGATTTATTTATTTGAAAGATTAAAGATATGATTTGAATCTATTATCTCTACTCTCTCTAACTCTTTTTTTTAAAATGTCACTAACATAATATTTAATACATTGTATTTTATAATAATTGTGTTATATATTTTGTGCTATTCAAACACAATCAATAAAACTTTTGTATTTTTAGGTTATGATCAACCAGTATAATCAAAACTAACTTTTTGAATCATCTTTTAATATATTTATCATTGGAGTTGATATTTTAATAATTTAATTACACTGAAGGTGTTTCACCACGAAGCGTGACCTTCCACCTCGGAAAGATTCCTCGTCTATGGATCCAATGGAATCCTGCAGCGTGTTTTGTTGCTTTCACGCATGCCGACCAGATCACGTCGACCATGTTGTTACTTTGCTCCTTTCACACAAATCCCCGTTTGTTTCGCAACGATTTGCAGACTTCACATTGATTAAAAATCCTCGTCTATAAATCCAATGGAATCCTGCCGCGTGTTTTGTTGCTTTCGTGCACGACGATCTTATTTGCATTACTTTACCACTTTCACGCAAACCCCCATCCGTGTGCACCGATTTGTAGGCTTCACGCCGACTAAAACTAAGTGTTCATTAATTCGACGACACATTTAAGAGTCGACCAATTTTTAAACCCTCAACCAACTCCACTATTGACCATATTTTTCTTTAACTAAAGTGACCCGACCATTTTGATTCTCGACCATATCTTACAAATATTATCGAAAAAAAAATTACAAGTTCATATCAATTGTTTCATATGTCGATCATGTTTACACCATAAGAACTTCACGTCGACCAATTTTTAAAAGCTTGACCAACTCGACTATTGACCATATTCTTTTTTAACTAAAATCACGCGACAATTTTGACTCCCGACCATATGTTACAAATATTATTGAAAACAAAATTACATAGTTGACATCCCAGCAATTTTAACAGGCTGAACTAACTAAGGTAAGCTGACCATTTTGACTTCCGACCTGTGTCCATCAATTGCACCACACAGTTAAAAGTCGACCAATTTTTAAACAGTCCACCAATTTTAACAAGCCCAACCAACTAAGGTAAGTCAACCATTTTGAATTCCGACACAGTTAAAAGTCGACCAATTACACGACACAGTTAATAGTCGACCAATTCTTAAAGGTCCGACCAACTCGACTATCGACCATATTTTTTAAGAAACTAAAGTTACCCGATATAGTTAAGAGTCAACCAATTTTTAAATGCTTGACCAACTCCACTATCAACCATATTTTTCTTTAACTAAAGTGACCCGACCATTTTGATTCCCGACCATATCTTACAAATATTATCGAAAACAAAATTACAAATTCATATCAATTGTTTCATATGTCGATCATGTTTACACCGTAAGAACTTCACGGCGACCAATTTTTAAAAGCTTGACCAACTCGACTATTGACCATATTCTTTTTTAACTAAAATCACGCTACAATTTTGACTCCCGACCATATGTTACAAATATTATTGAAAACAAAATTACACAGTTAACAACCCAACAATTTTAACAAGCTGAACCAACTAAGGTAAGTCGACCATTTTGACTTCCGACCCGTGTCCATCAATTGCACCACACAATTAAAATTCGACCAGTTTTTAAACAGTCCACCATTTTAACAGACCCGACCAACTAAGGTAAGTCGACCATTTTGACTTCCGACCATTTTCTTTTTTAACTAAAATCAGGCGACAGTTTTCACTCCCAACCATATCCTACAAATATTATTGAAAACAAAATTACACAGTTAATAGCCCAACAATTTTAACAGGCTCAACCAACTAAGGTAAGCCGACCATTTTGATTTCCGACCCGTGTCCATCAATTGCACCACACAGTTAAAAGTCGACCAATTTTTAAACAATCCACCAATTTTAACAGGCCCGACCAACTAAGGTAAATCGACCATTTTGACTTCTGACACAGTTAAAAGTTGACCAATTGCATGACACAGTTCATGGTCAACCAATTCTTAAAGGTTCGACCAACTCGACTATCGACCATATTTTTTAAGAAACTAAAGTTACCCGATATAGTTAAGAGTCGACCAATTTTTAAAGGCTCGACCAACTCGACTATCGACCATATTTTTTTATAACAAAAGAGACGCCATCATTTTGACTTCCGACCACACCAGCATTTAGGTTGATACAGTATAAACAGGCGGTCCAGCTCTGCATGGAAAAATCTTGCGAGATCTATACTTTTGATCATAAATTTGAGCATTCAATGATTGATTGGACATTGAACTACCTTGTATAAGGTTACCCAAGTGAACATTGATTTCTCTGCGTTTAATTCATCTCGAACTTATGAACTTTGCTTCAGTAGTACAGATCTCTGGCTGTGGACGTATATTTCGATTTGACCGATTGGACCTGCTAGATATTCGATGTTGTGGAGATACATGAACAGATTTCAATGCAACAACGGTTAAATGTGCTCAGACACCAATGCACCGCCTTTACTCTTGATCATTTATAAAATTCGATGGTAAAGCCTCTCTCATTCTTTTGTTCTTGGATATTGTTATTGTGACATAAGCTCATTTTTTTTCTCAGCATTCGAATTGCCTCCAATTTGTTGCTCTTTTATAGACCGGCAACCTTGTTAAGGATCCAAATATTCTTGTTTTCTATTCAAAAAACAGGTTCTCCTCTCAAACCAAAACTCATTTCTCCTGGTATTATTATGTTGTTCTAAATCCTGTTTCTGCTTAATGTATTCAAATAAGATTCTACTATCTTTTTTGATATTTTTTATTGAAAACTAGAGTATGTTTATGTCAATTATTTACTGATTTCAGATGAAAGGTCACTTGACTGGTATATATTCATTTTTTTGTCTCCTAGAAAAATTGCCATTTCAAAAAAGGAATACCGGGATAAATTGATCCAAAATTACTACACTTTGTTTCTGCTATCTTTTTTTAGTTTTTCCATTCAAAAAATAGGTTCCCCTCTCAAACCAAAACTCATTTCCCCTACTATAATTATCTTGTTCTAAATCATGTTTCTGCTATAATTATGTTGTTGTAAAATAAGATTCTGTTGTCTTCTTTTATTATTGCCCTTTCAAAAAAGTAATGCCAAAGTAAATTAACCCAGAATTACTACACTATGTTTCTGCTGTCTTTTTTTAGTTTTTCTATTCAAAAAATAGGTTCTTCTCTCAAACCAAAACTCATTTCCCCAGCTATAATTAGGCTGGTGTAAATCATGTTTCTGCTTAATGTATTCAAATAAGATTCTGCTGTCTTTTTTTATCTTTTTTATTGAAAATTAATGCTTAATTTAGTCATTTGGTATCTTCAAAGTTATCAAAGTAAATTAACCCAGAATTACTGCACTCTGTTTCTACTGTCTTTTTTCAGTTTTTTGTTTCAAATTAGAATTGTTGTCACTGTTCCTATTCCATATTTAAAAACAAGGTTCTCTTAGCAAATTTACCTAATATTATGCTGCCTTTTTTTTTTTTTCTTCACAACCAGAGGTTAGTTTTCCCTGTCTTTGTCTCCTAGAAAAGTTCCCTTGCACAAAAAAAACTTTATACTAGGCATTTGGTACTCTCTTGTTCTCACTGTTTCTGTTTATACTAGCCAATTTATGTAAAATTATCCTTTTTTTCGTGTTGTTTTTGTCGAAAACTAGAGGTTGTTTCTACCAATGGATTGTCATTTATTTACTCCTATTTATTTACTGGTTTCAAACATCTTGTATCTTTATACTTAATATCAATATGGCACATTTTTCTTTAGCTTATTTTTGTAGTCCAACTATTCGCAGTACCACGCTACGGACACTCTATTGACTGAAAACGATGTCTCACTTTTGATGAATGGTGTTGTTGACCTATGCCCACTTGTACAAGTTGTTGCTCTTGATCAACTAAGCTCTCTTAACTCAACAACTGCCCACTTTTGAATCTCTATCTCTGATGGAATTCATAAGAATGACACACTGCTTCCAAGTAGGTACAGTAGCGCTGTGGAAAACCACTAGCTCCAAAAAGGGTCAATCATCAAAGTTAGCAAGTGTGCATGCAACATTGTACATGATACAACGTACGATTTGCTTTCCATATCTTCCTTTTCATTTATTTTGGTTTTCACTCCTAATAATTATAACATATTTTTTACTTATACTTACTTACGCTCATTCTTCTTGCTAGGACTATCGCATTGGACACCTTCGAAATTGTCACCTTAGAAACAACAATTATTGGTGACCCATCCCCTTTCAACCTCACACGTACCTTTACAACCCACAGTAATTCATCTATTTTAGAAAACAACACCCTTAACTCCGAAAACCCTTCACTTGCAATACCTTCTCCAACGCCAAACATTCTTGCACCTACTCTTCAATTCACATTGCTAAACCCTCCCAATAGAACATGGACCATTCAAGGACGAGTTACTGCAAAGACAAGTATCAACACCTAAACCAACCAAAAGGGTCCCGGTCAACTCTTTGGGTTTGACCTTGTTAGTTCTACTGGAGATGAGATTCATATCTCTGCATTTAATGAACTAGCTACCTCATTATATGACCAAATACAAGTTGGCATAGTCTACATAGTCTCAAATGGCACCATCAAAACAATTAATCCAAACTACAACCATTTGGAAAGTGCTTTTGAGATTTTCCTTAACTGCTCTTCAACAATTGAACGATGCTTGGAAGAGTGCCCACTTATTCCTTTTCATTGCTTCAACTTTAAATCTATCCATGACATTAAAACTATACCGATCAATTCCATGGTTGACCTTGTCGGAATTGTCATTTATGTTTCCCCTTCATCAACTATCCACAAAAGGGATGGCTCTGAAGTCATTGGCCGAACAATTGGATTGAGGGACATGTCTGGGTATAGCATAGATAATACACTTTGGGGCCATCATTGCACAATTGAGAGTGCTCACCTTGGAAACCTTTGAGGTTCAACTACACCCTCTATCCTTGCAATAAAAGGTGGGTGTGTTACAGAATTTAATGGAAAAACCATTGGAACCATCTCAAACACCAACCTCATTATAAACCCAGATATTGAGGAAGCTAAATCCCTCCAAGCATGGTTTGATAACAATGGATTTCGTTCCGCCTCCCCATCTTTGAGGAGAAAATCCAACTCGTCTTCTTCTACCTCTTGTAAACACATTTTTATCTCTGTGCTACAATCTCTACAACCCTCTGAGAAGGAAACTTGTTATTCAATTATTGCTACAATCACCCATATTAACATCAATGACTTTCATTTCCTTGCATGCCCTCTATTTGTTGATGGAATACAATGCATGAAAAAAAATTCCCACAAAGTTGGCAATGTTTGGCATTGTACAAAATGTGACGGGGAGTTTACAGAGTGTGCTTACCGATACATACTCAAACTTGACATCATGGATTCTACTGGACAACTATACGGTATCACAACTTTTGATGATGCTGCGTAACAACTAATGGGGCTCTCTGCAAAAGATTTTTGTCTCCTATCAAATGATCCAACGTCTCTCTTGGAAATTGTTAAACATGTTTGTGCTCGCCAGTACCTTCTAACATTATCAGTAAATACAGATACTTTTAATTCACACACTCGGTTGAAGGTGCTTCTTGTTATGTTAGAAGAGGTTTCTCCATCATTGTCCCCTGTCGATACTCCTACTGAAAGTGAACACATTCTACTTACTAAACGTCCAATTGCTCGCAAGCTTTGAACTCCTTCTCTTCATTTCTACCTTTTGTACTTACTAGCTTGTACTTAGCAAATACACATTTCTGTGTACACACTTTTACATAGGTGCTACTTGAAACCATCAATGAACAAGCTTGAATATTATATTATTTAGTTTTGTTGTACCATTGTGTTCAATCACATATTCTTTTTCAACCTATGCTGCAATTTTCAAATCTGTACTTATAATTTAGATTGCTTTGTCAAATATATACTTTTTTTCTTTATAAACACTGTTCAAGAGTGTCTTCACAATGCATATTTTTTACAATATACCTTTTTTAGTCTTTGAATTATTACATATATATTTTTTATCTCTTCCACCAAACGCACTATAAAAGCAACATGGATAACCATTTATCTTATACAAGATAACTTTGTTTACTCTTGCAATTATTACATGTATAGCATTTTTCTGTTACACCATGCACCAGAAAGTCCACAACCACTAAACACCTTTTTTTGTAGGAATGGCAACCAATGATAACAATGATCAACAAAATGCACACATAAGACTTATATATGCTCAAAATCAAAATGAAAACAACAAGCGGCAACGCCTTCTATATAGAGTTGCTCGTCAACTTGTTCATATCCCTTCTCTGTTTCACATTGCTCAACCTCCACTTACACGCTCCACACCATCCACATCCACAACAACGCACCCAACAAACATGGATCTACATGCTACATAGTAGCGATTTCGTACAAGGCTGGACAAATTATCTCCCATGAAAATATGCTCTATATGCATGGAGTCATATCCTGGAATTAAAATAAAACACTCTTCTGGTGCATATGCATGTTCTCGTTGCAATGCAGAACAAAATGGCCACCACTATTCAATTGCAAACAATATGGATCCTGGGATACAACCATCAGTGCTAGCAAGGCTTACTCAAGTTGAAGAAATGCTCATTTATCGAGCTAACCCAATTTTACAAGTCACTCATGCTCATGGGGGACAATATACATATTCTGGCCACACTATAAGCTTCCCTCAAAACATTACAAGCATTGCCACTTTCCTCCCTCATTTACTCTCAAACATTGATATCCTTATTGTTCGTAAATGCAGTTCTACAAAAAATCCTTATGACTTCTTTGTTAGTCAGACACGTGTTCTTGCTGCTCTTGAATACAAGATTTCAAATGATACATACTACAAAGATGTCCAACTTCACTCAACTGCATTATCTTATTTGCCTCTTGACCCAACTGAAATTTCAACCCACCTTCGTCATGTCACACCCGCTTACTCCCCATCTACTGAACATATCTCAACTTCTACTACTCAAACATCCAGCATCCTCGAACCCCATGAACAACAATCATCCTCCTTTATATCTACACAAACAAATTGTAGAACTTAGGTTGAGGAAATCAAACACTTCTTAGCAGCAAGCCATCCAGTCACTCTACCTTGGATTGACTGGCCCCCAATAGACATTTGCCCTATGAATGAGTATAACACAATAGGCCTCCTCTCAATGGCCTTCCCAACCTTATTTCCCTCAGGAGTTGCAATGCTTAAACAACCACACATTCAAGAGGTTGGTATGGACAATTATGCACTGCACCTTCTTAGGTACCATGACAATAGGTTTGGGAAACATCCTCGTTTTCGTTATTACATTTATAACCTGATGATGCATCATCATAGCCAATCTACTGCTTCTATATTTGTAAAATGTAACATTCATGATACATTGCCCCCAACTATATCAGAACTTGTACAAAAATTACAAGACTTACCTGATGCTAAAGTTGTTGAGCAAGTCATGTGCTTCGGATCAACACTTCGTGGGACACGCTCCTATTGGAAAAAAAGTAGGGGTGAGCTAACTGACATGATCACTCAACAAGGAACACCTACATTCTTCTTCACACTAAGTGCAGCTGACACAAAGTGGCCAGATTTGCATTCCTTGATGCCTAGACAAGCTCCTTCCACTTCAAAGAAACAACACCAATGGAGAATTCGTAACCTTATATCAAATCCACACGTTGCATCTGAATACATGGACAACAGATTCAAAATATTTCTAGAAGAGGTTCTTAAAAAAGGTCTTTTTACAAAAGACTATTGGTGCAGGTTAGTCACAACTCATATTCCCATGAAAATTCAATGTATTTAAAACCTAAAATATTTTTTCCTAATCTTTATATTTTACATGCAGGTATGAATGGAAACACAGGGGATCTGCACATATACATGGATTCTTATGGCTAGAAAATGCACCCAATATGGACACGTTAGACTGAACAAATGCTACACAGGTTGAAGACGCCAAATTACTTTGACAAGTTTGTTACAGCATGGAATCCTCGTGTCAACCATTTACAAACTCCAACATTACAAGCCTCTATTATAAATGATCCATGCACCATTGGATCAGATTCCATACTTGCAACTAATCATTTGGATGACTATGAAGAACTTGTAAATTGTGTCCAAAGGCACACAAAATGTTCAGAATCTTCTTTCCTACGTAAAAAAGTATCATCTCTTCAATGTCGTTACGGGTTCGCCTTTGATCTACAGGCTACCTCTTCCTTATTCATTGATGTAAAAGGCCAAAAAACATACAACCCTGTAAGGAATGATGCCCTTCTGAATATTCACAACCCTATGATGCTATCCATTTGGCGAGCTAATGTTGATTTCCAACCTATTCTTTGTAGACATGCTGTCCTCAAATATATTTCAAAGTATGCATCAAAGGCAGAGCCTAAATCAGAAAGCTACCATGCACTTCTTTCTCGACTTGCACATGCAACTCCAAATGATGCCACCATCCTTCTGCCAATAAGATGTTTCCTATCTGAAACTGTTGCAGAAAGAGACATTGGTGCACACGAGACTTGCAACATGCTCCAAAAAATCCTTCTTTGTCTTTGCAATCTTTCCTTTATGTCCTTAAATGTTAGCCAAAGAGTTTTTCACCGTATTTCCAATGACTCTCTTGACATCCCAACAACACCCACCTTCATTTCTGCATACATGCAACACCCACTTGCACTCGAACAACTTACCCTTCTTGAAGTTGCACGCTCTTGGTCATACTCACCTCGTAGAAAGCAATCAAAATGGAAACCAAACCACCCTCCCAAAATTGTTCGTGTCTTTCCTCGATTCACCACCATTCCACCCATTATTGTAGATTCATTTGTTCCCCTTTGCTGGAGTGAGCTCCTCCTATAAAAACCTTTCCACAACCTCCACAATGACATTGGATCCACAGCTTTGGCCATTACATCTAATTGGGTTTTCATTAAAGACACATATACTGCATGGCATGTTGATTGTTTTCCAGAACCCCCCAGTACCCCTCCCTCTGATGACTCTCCCTCTGCTTTAAACCATTTTCCCTTAGCCCCTTCCATTGATGAATGGGAACTCCTTTCTCAACTCTGCCCTGGAAACAACCTATATGTTGATGAGCTTGACATTCTTGGTCATCGTGACTTTGACAAAGACCACAATTGGACCGAACACCATATTCCTGCAGACATCCATGCAACAGCTATACCCTTCATTGACATCATTCGAATGTCTACACATGTAGAACCTAACACCTTGTCATCTTCATGTTCTCCTACCACCTTGTCTCCCACACAATGCATGGCCTTTTCCCTTATCATCACACACTCCACAAATGCTACAACCCTTCCCCCACTCAAGATGGTCATTCAAGGCACTGCAGGAACAGGAAAGTCTTTCTTGATTTCTTTCCTTAGATCTACATTCCAACATGCCTCTAGCAATAACCCTTCACCCTTGCTCCTCCTTTCTCCCACCGATGTTGCTGCTTTTAACATACATGCGTTAACAATACATTCTTCCCTTCGCATACCCATTACAGAGATGCATCCTCTTGAAGGACAATTCCTTTCAAGCTTCCAACAACAATTCCACCATATCCGATACATAATCATTGACGAAATGAGTTTCGTTGGCCCAAAATTGTTTGTGAGAATTCTATATAGGTTGAATACCATGAAAGAATTCTAATAGCCAAGAATCTTGAAGCAAAGAAGTCCTCACAAGAATTATTCAAAGATATGCAAGAATAAGAATAAATGTTGAAACATAACATAAGAGAAGGAACTCAATTGATGGAAATATTATCTCATGTATTATTCCTCAATGTGAATACAATATATAATACATCTCAAGAGAGAAAATAGAATTCCTTAAAGGTAAGTTGTAAGGCACAAAAAGTAAAGCTTACTAAAAACATAAAAACCCCCTAGGTGGCAAAAGAAGTTTCCAAAACTGTGCTAGAGGCTCACAAATTTGGAAAGTATGGTATGGTAGCTCATGAGTGAGGTAAATGGAATGTAGATATGGATACGAAATTATGTGTAGGTCGAATTGGTCAAGTGGTAAGAGTTTCCAAGTCAACTAGCCTTTCCTTATCCACTAGAAAGTAGAAAAAACAGGATAAAGCTATCTAAATTAGGAAAGTGTCTTCCTAATTCAGGAATAAAATAAAATCAGACAGAATCCAAGGAAATCTTATCCAAAATTTTTCAAAATTCATTTTTGTGACTTAGGATAGAAAATGGTCCACTAAAAGACAAAACTGGCTCTATTTAGCTAGTCAAAACTTAGGAAATTAGTCTAGGTGACTAGTAAAATATATCCTAAGTATTTAGTGGGCTTTTAAATGTTCCAACACCCCCCCTTAATCCTGACTTTATGAGGTGAAATATCAGAAATATAGTGCCCAAGAAACAAGGCTTATGGTCACCCCAATACAAAAAATTATTAATCCATGTAGGTGAGGAAAGAAGGAAAACCACTTGGGAAGAAAACCTCCCCTCAAGCTCATGGAATACACCATATTAATGCTCTCCAAACTTCAAGCAGGTGAAAACTTAGTCAAATGTCTAGAGGAATATTCTTCTTGGAAATAAGTGGAATGTGCTCACTAGACTTGAGCTTCTTGAGATCATATCCAAATGAGACTTGATGATGTCCTCCATCTTCTATGCAATCGGTGCCAAAAATCATGCAGTGAATTAGAAGCAAGCTAGAGAGAGAGAGCGAAACTAGTCACTCCAAACTATAATTTTTCCTCCATAGATCTCAGTAACACACTAAAAATAAACCCAAGGAGAGGTTCTAAGTTTGTATGAGATGCAACAACTGGCTGATGATTCGAATCAGAAGACATATGAGAGAACAATGATGAGAGATAGAAAAATCTGAATTCTTCAACAATAAATTTCTGCCATTTGATCTTCAGTACCTACAAAACAAACTCTCTGAAACTCATACTGGAAGACTAATTTAATTAATAATTCCAAAGGATTTGATACCATGTGAAAATTCTATATAGGTTGAATACCATGAAAGAATTATAATAGCCAAGAATCTTGAAGCAAAGAAGTCCTCACAAGAATTATTCAAAGATATGCAAGAATAAGAAGAAATGTTGAAACATAACATAAGAGAAGGAACTCAATTGATGGAAATATTATCTCATGTATTATTCCTCAAATTGAATACAATATATAATACATCTCAAGAGATAAAATAGAATTCCTTAAAGGCAAGTTGTAAAGCACAAAAAGTAAGGCTTACTAAAAACATAAAAACCCCCTAGGTGGCAAAAGCAGTTTCCAAAACTGTGCTAGAGGCTCACAAATTTGGAAAGTATGGTATGGTAGCTCATGAGTGAGGTAAATGGAATGTAGATATGGATAAGAAATGATGTGTAGGTCGAATTAGTCAAGTGGTAAGAGTTTCCAAGTCAACTAGCCTTTCCTTATCCACTAGAAGGTAGAAAAAATAGGATAAAGCTGTCTAAATCAGGAAAGTGTCTTTCTAATTCAGGAATAGAATAAAATCAGACAGAATCCAAGGAAATCTTATCCAGAATTTTTCCAAATTCGTTTTTGTGACTTAGGATAGCAAGTGGTCCACTAAAAGACAAAACTGGCTCTATTTAGTTAGTCAAAACTTAGGAAATTAATCTAGGTGACTAGTAAAATATATCCTAAGTATTTAGTGGGTTTTTAAATGTTCCAACATTGTTATCCCACATGGATGACCGCTTACGACAAGCATTCCCCTCCCAATTTACAACTCCATTTGGTGTCTGCTCCATCATCTTCCTTGGTGATTTTGGACAACTACCACCTATAAAAGACATCCCCATGTATGTTGGTGCATCACGAGGGAATGCTCTCTAGCGTACTTTTGACACTTTTGTTACACTTTCAACCATCTTTCGACAACAAGGGGACACCCCTTCTCAAGTTTCCTTTCGACAACTCCTACTCAATATTCCAAATGCAAATCCAACTATTGAAGATTGGACGCTCCTCATGTTAAGAACAACCTCATTCCTTTCAGATGAATACAATAGCACATTTGACCAATGCACTCACTTGTACACAACTAATAGCTCTGTTGCACTGCACAACAAACAAATGCTAATTAAAAACTCCTCAACATGCCAATTGCACATTGCTTTGCAGAGCAAAATAAACAACATGTACAAAGCTCAATACATGATGAACAACTTCCATTCAAGGTTCTACTAGCAATTGGTCAACAAGTCATGTTGACAGCCAACTTGTGTGTCTTAGCAATACTTGTGAATGGCTCACTTGGGAAAGTTATTGCAATTGTCTACAATTCCAATGATCAACCACCTACATTTCCATCTTATGTTGTAATCGATTTTCTCCACTACAATGGCCCCCCATGGGATTCTTCCAATCCAAATTATGTCCCCATTCCTCCTATAACAAGGGGTTCACGAAGACAAGTACTACTTCGCATGGCATGGGGTTTAACAATCCATAAAGCACAAGGGATGACGTTGCAAAATGTAACAATAGATATTGGCAACATTGACAGACGGGGACTTACATTCACTACAATATCAAGAGTAAAATCTCTATCACGCCTTCGCATATCTCCACCTTTTTCCTTTTGTAGGTATTCTCGAATGAAATATAGTCCCTATGTGCAGCACAGAATACAAGAAGAGAACTTACTTGCTTTGAAGTCTTTGTAGCCACATGCTCCATAAACTTATATTCCTGCTACTTTGCAGCTCCATTTTTTTCACATCTTGTATTCCTATTGCTACCAGCATTAATATTTTTCTATGAAAGACAAGGAAATACTACTCTATAAAGAAGACAAGAAATTTAATCTTCTTATCAGCACTTTTCTTGTACTACTTTATCTTATTTACTTCAATGTGTTGTCATTACTTTTTTTAAAGCAAGGACATCAGCACATTTCATCCCATCTTAGTATTTTTTCCACTAAATATAAAATGTCAAGGGTCTGTCCAAAAAATGTGTCCACTAACACTCTCGATCGTTATTTTCTATCTTCGCGAAACTGTTAAATACACATGGTTATTGTATCCAAGTCGGTAGCCAACTAATTGTCTTCTTTTCGACTAACGACAATTTCAATACAGTCGTATCGACTTAATCGTCGACTTATTTTACTGGTCGCTCTTTTTTTCTCAAACGAACCACTCGTACTGGACTCTAATACTGATCAAATTTCATAGTTGACATGAGCAAGAATATCATCCTGGTTGATGGTCAATGATCCTGGTAGCCACTCAAACAACAATATGTCGAACATCTTTACACAATGACATAGTTAAGAGTTGACCAATATTTAAAGGCTTGACCAACTCCGACCATTTTGACTTCCGAACATTTCGACTTTCGACCATATCTTAGAAAATATGTCGAAAAACAAATTCAATATTCATATCAACAATTCCATATGTTGTTGATGTTTACGCAATAACAACTTCAAGCCAACCAAAAAAAACTGTCCATCAATTGAACCACATACTTAAGAGTCGACCAATTTTTAAAGGCTCCAACAATTCCGACCATTTTCACTTCCGACCATTTTGACTTCCGATTATTTTGACTTCCAACCATATCTTAGAAAAAATATCGAAAAAAATATACAAAGTGACATAGTCAAGAGTCGACCAATATTTAAAGGCTCCACCAACTGCGACCATTTTCACTTCCGACTATTTTGACTTCCGACCATATCTTAGAAAAAATGTCGAAAAAAAAATCAATATTCATATCAACAATTCCATATGTTGTTAATGTTTACATAATAACAACTTCATCCCAACCAAAACAAACCATCTATCAATTGATCCACATACTTAAGAGTCGACCAATTTTTAAAGGCATCGACTAGCTTGGTCAATGCTTAGCATTCACTGACAAATACACAGTGACATAATCAAGAGTCGACCAATATTTAAAGGCTCGACCAACTCCAACCATTTTGACTTTCGACCATATCATAGAAAAAAGGTTGAAAAACAAATTTAATATTCATATCAACAACTCGATATGTCGTTAATGTTTACACAATAACAACTTCAAGCCGACCAAAAAATCGACAAATACACAATGACATAGTTAAGAGTCGACCAATATTTAAAGGCTCGACCAACTTCGACTATTTTGACTTCCGACCATATCTTAGAAAAAATGTCGAAAAACAAATTCAATATTCATATCAACAATTCGATGTGTTGTTTATGTTGACACAATAACAACTTCAGGCCGACCAAAAAACCGACAAATACACAATGACATAGTTAAGAGTCGACCAATATTTAAAGGCTCGACCAACTTCGACTATTTTGACTTCCAACCATATCTTAGAAAAAAAGTTGAAAAACAAATTCAATATTCATATCAACAATTCGATATGTTGTTGATGTTTACACAATAACAACTTCAATCCGACCAAAACATACTGTCCATCAATTGAACCACATACTTAAGAGTCGACCAATTTTTAAAGGCTCCACCAACTCTGACCATTTTCACTTCTAACCATTTTGACTTCCGAATATTTTGACTTCCGACCATATCTTAGAAAAAATGTCGAAAAAAAAATACAAAGTGACATAGTCAAGAGTCGACCAATATTTAAAGGCTCCACCAACTCCGACCATTTTCACTTCCGACCATTTTGATGTCTGACCATATCTTAGAAAAATTGTCAAAAAAAAAATTCAACATTCATATCAACAATTCGATATTTTGTTAATGTTTACACAATAACAACTTCAGGCCGACCAAAACAAACTGTCTATCAATTGATCCACATACTTAAGGTCAACCAATTTATAAAGGCATCGACTAGCTCGATCAATGCTTAGCATTTACCGACAAATACATAGTGACATAGTTAAGAGTCAGTCAACCAATATTTAAAAGTTCGACCAACTCTGACCATTTTGACTTCCGACCATATCTTAGAAAAAAATGTCGAAAAACAAATTTAATATTGATATCAACAATTCGATATGTCGTTAATGTTTACACAATAACAACTTGAGGCTGACCAAAAAACTGACATATTTAAGAGTCGACCAATATTTAACGGCTCGACCGACTCCGACCATTTTGACTTCCGACCATATCTTAGAAAAAATATCGAAAAACATATTCAATATTCATATGAACAATTCCATATGTTGTTAATGTTTACCAAGCTCCATTGAAGTTTTTTCTTTTGATAGTATTCTTTCCATTTATAGTTGTATAACTTATATTGATTCCACATTTCATTACTATTGTTTAAGCACAAAATGTACTATATCCTCTTCTTACAACAGCAACAAAATTTTATAACTTATCTATGTCTATCTTCAATACTAGGTACATTGTAAACATTTAAATCAAGATTCCTCATTATTAACACTATATGTTTTCAACTTAGGTATGTTGCAAAAACTCGACAAAAGAAAGGCTAAACAGATGGACCTTGAAAAAGAAACGACTAAAAAGATACAACTGGAAACACTATTTAAAGACATTGAACCCACCATAGGTTGCAGCGATGAGTTCAAATGGGGCGAGTTGTACATAGCTATTAGAGATAGAAATATACCTAATTCAACCTTGGAGGAAACCATAATTTACGAAAACATCAAAAGGTCCAACCTTCACAAGGAAACTACACGACCAGAATTGTTTCACTACTCAGAGGTTATTGCATGGATATTGCCCCATGTACATACTACGACAAGGATAATTTCAAACACAAATGGGGAACAGCTTGCATCCTTCAAACCAGTGCACCTTGCAGCCGCATACAAGTTGCCTCCCTCCAATGTATTTTTAACTGATGCTTGGGTAAGACATTTCAATATAGATAATGTTGAATGTGCAAGGGAAATGTTGCTACTAGGCAAACAACATACACCCAAACATACCAAGAAATATGCCACCAAAGACTTAAGGACCCCCTATGGAATCATTGTCCTATTATTGAGCAGAGTCTTTAGTCTACCAAACGCCAAGAACTATAAACTCAGTTGGGTTCCATTGATATACCATGTTGCCACACATGGTACAATCTTTAATTGGGCAACTATTATTTCAAAAAGTATTGCGTCAACCATTTCTACAGCTCAAATGGGCCTTTCACAAGGGAAATCAAAATTCTTCATGTCTAGCAGATATCATAATGGAAAATTCTATTTTGACGTTCCAGTCAAAATAAATGTTGAGCTCATCAACAAGATTACAAGGTTATCAAACAAAGGTCCAGATGTGCCTACTCAACACAGACCAGAATTGATCAAGGAGTTTACAGACCACCCAACTAGAAAGAATTCTCGAGGATTATTGGTGACCCAGATAAAATATGAAAGTTATAAAATAGCTGCGCGAATCGTGTCCACCGCTTTGTCAACCTCTGGTCGAGGGTTCGACTTAAAAATTGAAATGCTAGAGGCTATCCTAAGCACGGAAAAAGACAGCAAAGTATACAACTGGGCTAAGTACCTTGCCGAAATTATCAAGAACATATGTATGAAGTGCCAAGAGAATGGAGCGCCCATTCGCTATCCATCTCTAATCATCTGGATAGCAATGATGGCTATAAGACCAAAAGGACCTGTGTTAATGAACAACTTTCATTGCTTTACAAAAGGAGGTAGCAGACTTGGGCCGTCAACAATCAACATTTGGCTAGAAGCCTGGTTCCAAGACTTAAAAGTTCAGTCGACCAGATGGAGAGTAGCTCATAATGTTTGACGAAGTCTGCTTCCGACTGCTCACATTGAACTTGCACTGGACCATACATAAGTTTGGTACTTAGAAGGAGCAACAGGACCCGCACAATATCTCGACTATTACCCTTCGGTCGAGGAAATCTTCAATGAGCTTCAAAGGAAATCCAACACAAAATTATTAATCCCTCCTTTGGCACATGAAATCGACATTCCCATAGTCAAAACTTTAACGGATCAAGAGAAAGAAGAAGCATATGAAAGCCGAATATATATTGACAATTTTACTTTTCAACCTCAGCTCAAGGCCGGATTAGAACCTTTAGCACTTACGCTCATTCCACAGCAAGATTCAGCGGATGGAGCTCAAAATTCGGATGTAGAGACCCTATCGGACAATCCTGAGTACGCATTGACAACCAACAACATCCACCAAATGGCCGACCAATTATCCATAGGTCGACATTCAAAACTTGTACAAATACACGGCAAGGGAAAAATAAAAATGACCATTGACAAGCCGACAGTGGAAGATGAAACTGAATTATACGACAGTGCAACTCGAATATTGGAAGATGCAGTGAAGAACAAAATACCTGTCGACGACCACTTAAATAAATTTTTGGAATCCGAGCACCCTCGACCCAAAAAGAAAGTCAGGTTTATCATCAACGATGCTGTCGACCTATTAGATAACTCACCTCCACCATCACCGACCATTGTCACAAAGGAGACTTTTTTTTCTACACCTATGGTAAGTACCCCACTTGCACTTCAACCTCCATCTCAAGTTTCAAATATTATACAAACTCTTCCTTCCTCGCTTTGAGAAACATTCCAAAATGATAGTGACATTACCCAATTCATGACCCAACTCCCGTCCGTGTTCCCAGATTGGCGAAAAATCATAACCAAGAAACCTGTATTCGTAGACACTACTTCACCGACAGATTCTACTCCCCTTGGTGTCATCCCAACCCAACTTTTCAATCCATCAGATACCTTAACACTGCAACTAATTGGCATGCACCATACCCATCTACAATGCAATCATGACACAAAGACTCCAATTTCTGCTGAACAGATTTCTTCGTTCATTCCTTTTCCAGTCAATCCGTCGATGGAAGCCCATTCACCTCCTCGACATGTCATGAACTCACCACAACATTTCCCCGACCTTCAAGTTTTAAATGTAGTCAGTCGGCAACCGTCTCCCAATTTAAATCCTAACCCTCATCTCCTAGTCGACGAAACACATGTGTCGTCAATAGGTAAAATGGGTAAAGCAACAGTTGAGTCAGCAACAGAAACAACTGATGCAGCATTCGAGTCACCAGCAATCGAGCCAGTTGTCGAGACAGTAGAGCAAGCAAAAAAAGTAACAAGTGAAGAAGTAATTTCGACAAACATAGTAGAAATACCAAGCATCTCAATACAAGCAGAACATTCTACTGAAGAAGCACAAAAATAGACAAAACAGGCATCAGCAATAGTCGAGACTCAAAAAGAATCAGAAAAGTAATTAGTGGCAGCAAAATCTAAAGAAAAATCCAAGAAAAAGGAAAAATACAAAAAACGACACCAAGAGAAAAATCTTCAGCAACAACAACAGCATCTGTAGCACATATCTCAATTGAGTCGTTTGTCTGTACATCTCGACCAATTTGGCCCAATCTCGACATACCATCCACAACAGGCACCACAGGAAGAGCTCGACATACTAGCTGATGCAATCAACCGAGAACAGCGACATAAATGACTGGAAGCAGAAGACCAGATTCACAAGGTGGAACAAGAACAAACCCTATTTCTGACAAAGTGTCAAGAATTAACGCAACGGGTCATAACAATTCCAGTCACCTCCGACACGACAAGCACACTTGATAAAGCATTTCAGTTGTTCGAATCTGTCATGTCGGCACTGTCTGAACAGCAGACCAAGGACCGAGAAGAACAAGCCACAGTAACAGCGTCATTGATGTCACAATAGTTTGAAGCATTCAACTCAGCACACAGTCAACTCATACAATCTAATGACGAAGCAGAGACAAAAACAATGTTCTCCTCAATTGGTACAAACATTATGGCAACGTGTTTACGGAAATGCGGGAGACAAGAGAGACAATTGACAATCTTCAAAAAGAACACCGAGTAGCTGATGAAACCATGGCCAAAAGTATTGAGGAACAACTGATAATGGAAAATAGAAAACTCGAGAAATTGGAAAAAAGTGAAGCACAATGGTTGAGCCAGGCTCGTCATAACCTTGACAAAATAGAGCAAATCCGACCACGTCTTCGAACACTGCTTTCAGCTGCACATGAGAAAATACAGCTCTTCGGTTCTGACCTAATTCATCTACAAGGCAAAACTATTAAAGAACAGATAGCCCACTTGTTAGCCCTTAAAACACTTACTATCGACATCCAGAACACACTGCATCATTGGGAGAGCTTCCAGCACCAAATGTCAGTTTCAACTGAAGCAATTGTCAAGGTATGTCTGCAACAACCAACAACGCCCAGTTCCACTCCAGACAACTCATAACAGGTGCATTTATCACTTAAAGCACAGTTATAAACAATTTTGTTTAGTAATTTTGCATTTTGTATAATTGAATATGTCGGTCAGATGGACGAACAATACAGTTGTATAATTGAATGTAAACATGTAAGATCTGTTCATGTATATTTTTACCCTTGATGTTCAGCTCAACATCTTATATGATAAAACTTTTGCAGCATTGTTGGGTTTAGATTCTCTTATCCTGCACATTTCCCAGTATAAATTTATTGTTTTTATTAGTTAAAATATTTTTTATCTGGAATTTTTTGTATTATAGTCTGCCTATGTTATCATGTTTTCATCAGAATCAGTCGGCCACCGACAATAGTCTGTCGACCACTGCAAATTTTTGTTTGCATTGGTCGATAGGCAAAGCCGACAGATTTTGAACAACAATTTCGACTAATTAGCAGTGTTGCTTCCAAGGTTGAGAAATCTCCTAGACTTAGAACTGTGTTGCAAAATTTTACATGGTGAATCGCAATAAGACTAATCAATAATTATCGGATTTTTGTATTTAAAAATAATTTTATTACTGTAATGATCTAAATGCATTTTAATACCGTAAGTAGAACTTGAAAGAAATAATCTTTTGAAATTTATACAAATTGGTAGGTTGATTCTCTTCAACTCTGATTGCAAGAGTGGCGATACCCAGGACCTGTATATGAGTATAGTTTGTAAAAGTCCCTATAGACAAGAATCTATCCAGTAAATTTGTGCTAAAGAAAATTGTTTCTCATTGAAGCTGATACGAGGCTGTGTACTGCGCCACCACAACAGAAGTTACTAATTAATTAGCCCTAATGTGGAGCTATCCCACATCTTTTCCATTGGGTGGAATTCATGTTCAGAATGTTTCTGTTTGTTTGGAGTGACAACAATGCTGAAAGAGCGACCTCCTAGACCTCCTCGATTTCTCCGAATTCCTAGACCTCCTCGACCTCTCCGACCTCCGCGGAACTCCGACCTCCTTGACCTCTCCGAATGCAATTTCAAGTGAAATAATCTACTTGTTTTAAACTATCTCGGATTGCATATCCTTCTTATATTCCTTAACGTTTCTCAGATCGAGTGAATTCACTCCAACTGAATTACCTCAGATGTTGCATTCTTCAAACCTTTCTTAATATTTCTCATGTCGAGCTACTATACCCAACCCGATCCCCTTTTTGTTTGTGATAACTATGTAAAATCCTATCACTGCCTAAATCCTAATCGAATTGGCTGCATATCTGTCTAGACATATAAATGATTATTTTCATTAAGAGTCCATTCATCCTTATTCGTTTTCAAACTCAAGTTTCTGGAGAAGTCAAAAAAAAATTGTGTTCAATGAAAATAAGATCGGACGACAACAGAGAATCCGAACAAGGTCGACCAGGTCGGAGGATAAGCGAGAAGTGAAAACAGGTCGAACTGGTCGAACTTGTCAGAGGTCGAAAAATATCGCAGAAGGTCATTTTATATTTATACAATTTCTTTTTTAATTGAATATATATGTTTTTAATAGTTATACCTACTTAAATTACAATTTCTTTATCATTAAATATATAATGTCTTTCTGTTTATTGATTCGTTGTCAAATATTCTCTAACATTATTACAAAATTCAGTCTTTTACTAATGGCATTCACTTTTGCGCCTATTGGGGAAAATGCTAGTATACTTACACTTTTGTTGGATGATCTACGTCTATTTTATTTAATAATCCAATAGCAGATTGTCTCGATTTGCTTAACCAACCATATGAGGAGTTGCCTCGTGCTTTCTGGATCGAATAGTTAGATTATCATCGCCCAGATGTGTTTTGCATTATACTAATATTATTAGCTTTAAAATGGAATAATGCTATTATTGAAGGTGAACAATTCACATGGATCTATTAAATGAAATGAACAACTTTGTGATTACTTGACAAAAATAAAGTATATTCTGCTGGTTGTTGGAGTTGATATTGATCAGCATGCTCTCAAGGATTAGGACGCGCTTTACATCTGTTCCCCCGCTGTTTACTTTTAAAATAACTACAAACTTCATAGAGGATAATCATGTCGCAACCATTGGGGCCAGTAGTTATGGTTATCGTTGAGCCCAATCAAGAATGTGGACCCTCTTAATAATGTGAAATGTAACCTTAGAATTATTTATGTGCACAGGGTAACAAGGAGCTTTAATACACTGCAAGTCATATAGAAGTGACTTGTATTTAGAGTTGCAACTCAAGCGAAAAGGGAAGGAGAGGCATAAAACTATATGGGTGAAGTGAGTTTCCCATCAAGAGACAATCTCAAAGATCGGAGGTAAATTAGCATTATCATGGCCACCAAGGGAAACAATAATAATTAAATAAACGTAGCTGTATATGAGCAGGAATGAAAAGGCCAATGCATGTGCCCATGCTGGCTCACAGTTCTTATTTTATTCATGTCCAACAGCCTGCTCACAATATAAAACGACTCCTATCCCCTCCTGATTCTTCAGGCTTCACCATACCATTTGTTTAAGGAGATTTGTTGGGTGTTTCTTGAAAGGTGCGTTTGAGTTCACTTACTGTGCTTTCTTTCAAGCTTCATTAATGAAGGTTTTTTAGTAGACCATTCATGGATTTTGGGATAGTCATATTGGGTTTTGTTTGCTATAATTTTGTGTTCAGAACGTATTTTCAAGCCTGTTATGATATAAATTAGTTATCTGACCATCTCGGTTCCATTAATTAATTAATTTCTAGGGTTCTGATCATTATACAATAATCTTTTAGGCCACGGGGTATGCATTACTATATCTTACGATCTCACATGCAATTAATGTCATTGGCAAATTTCTATCTAGTTGGGCAATTACTCATTTCAATAACATACCGACAGACAGTGTGATATACCCAATGGTAGCCATAGGTGTGAAAATACATTCTTCTGTTATACTTCCAACGTGTGACCTTCATGTCTTGACTGTGACCATCAGTTTTTTCGTATTATCATATGAGAGTGTTTTAATGGTTGTGTGAACTATGTTCTAGCGCTTTGTGTTCATGTACTTATGTTTTTAAATTTAGGCATGCAGATAGCATAGCAGGAGGCTGATGTTGTTTGGGGCAATGCAGATCAAGATGGTCCCCAAACTGTTGCTAGTGCTCTTGATAGCCGCAATGGCTACAATGGCTGCCTCACCTCCTAAGCCTGTGGACGTGCCATTCCAAAAAAACTATGTTCCAACCTGGGCTTCTGATCATATCAAATACATCAATGGTGGAAATGAGATTCAGCTTTCTCTTGACAAATGGACAGGTATTACCCAGGTCTTTGGCTTTTTATCCATTCACCATTAAATCTTTTATCATTGATGTAGCTGCATTACATATTCTGTCTATGAGCTTTCCTTACCTGATTCTAAGACCATCAGCATTTTGCACATTATTTTCTAGAATGAACATTTCATTGGCCTTCTGCATTGAACATGAAGCTTACCTGCTATTTCATGGCATTGTGGCAGGCACTGGTTTCCAATCCAAGGGTACTTACTTGTTTGGACACTTCAGTATGCAGATAAAGATGGTTCCTGGTGACTCTGCAGGCACTGTTACTGCCTTTTATGTAAGAAATATGCTTATGTTTCATATCTTTGTTAATTGTTTACTGTCTTCATCAGTTCATCTCACCCTCAACTTCTCCTGGCTTGCAAAGAAATCACAGAAGCTCTTGTTGATTTATATTTTTCCATCTTCCTAATAGTAGTGTACTTTGCTTATTTGAACAGCTATCCTCCCAGAACTCTGAACATGATGAAATAGATTTTGAGTTTTTAGGCAATAGGTCTGGACAGCCCTATATTCTCCAAACTAATGTTTTCAGTGGAGGAAAGGGGAACAGAGAGCAGCGTATATACCTCTGGTTCGACCCCACAACAGATTATCATTCCTACGCTGTGCTCTGGAACATGCACCAGATTGTGTAAGTAAACTGAATATTGGGTTTCAAGAATTTATACAGATTTTGTACTAGTTTTAATCTGCATTCTTAAGTAACAACGGATTTGGATTTCAGATTCTTTGTGGACGATGTCCCTATCAGAGTTTTCAAGAATAGCAGGGACTTAGGAGTGAGGTATCCGTTCAACCAGCCCATGAAAATATACTCAAGCCTGTGGAATGCTGATGACTGGGCTACAAGGGGTGGGCTGGAGAAGACAGATTGGAGCAAGGCACCCTTCGTTGCATCATACAAGGGATTCCACGTGGATGGGTGTGAAGCCTCTGTGTCTAACTCGGCCTGTCCAACTCTTGGTCGTCGATGGTGGGATCAGAAAGCCTTCGATGACCTTGATGGAATGCAATGGAGAAAACTGAAGGGAGTTCGTGACAGGTACACCATCTACAACTACTGCGCTGACAAAGGGAGGTATTCTGCAATGCCTCCAGAGTGCACCAGAGACCGTGACATCTAATGGCTGCCACTTACAGGCTCATTCATAGATATGGTTATGTAATCTATTATTATTAGGAATGCTTTGTTATTTATGTCAGCGTTGCTGCTTTGCAGTAACGACAAGTATCTTTGTAAAGCTTGAAATATTAATAAAACTAATCAGCGATGGTTAGGGTGTCTCAAATTTTCATCGTTTAATAAAACGTCGGTAAGTTAGACAATTCGTTAATAAAAGTCAGATACTGCAGATAAACTTAAAAGCTGTCACCTCTACTGTTGTTTTGATTCTCACACTATCAGACATGTTGGAAACTTGCCGACATAAAGATGCAAGAGCTTACGTTGTAAATAGCAATGAGATGTGCTCAATAATAGCATTATAATTGATCACAATGTCTATTTATAGGGTGGCTACCTCTTGCATGTTAACTATCTGAGATCACACTTTTATAAAACACATTATTGTGTAAATCTCTCCATGAGTTGTGGAATGGAGGTTCATTTTTAAGTGTTACATAGATTTATTCATTTTTCAGTGCAGATTTATTCATTTTTCAGTGCTTTATTTATTTATTTTTTTTCATCTTTAATTTTTGTATCTGGTTTTGATTATTTATGTATTTGGTTTTGATTACTTGTGTTTGATCATTATCAATATGATAGAGATTTAGGATCCAATTTAGGTGTAAAATTTTTATATTTTCAAATTTTCAAATGTTAAGGAAAAAAATTATATCTCAAAAAATTTAATCTTCTTATTAAATTTAAGTTAATTTAATTTTTAAAATTTTATAAATTAATATATAAAATTTTTTATTATTTTTTAATTTTGATAGAATTACAATATTACAACATCTCTCCCATCTATCTTTAAGATTCACCACAATGAAGAGCTGGTCTAGATGCTACTTCTCTACTTTGTCTTACTATGGTTTTGAAAGTCATCACCTAGGAAAACTTTTCTTAAATTTCTTTTCGAAGTACATTTCATACAGTATTATTTGTGTATTATTAGAGAGTACATTTCATACAAAGTTGTTATATCTTAAATTAGATCTTTTTAATTACAAAATCTGATATTGTGGATCTTATTTCAAAGCACGATAACCCTTGAATTTGATATAGCATAATTAGATTTTTTTAATTACAAAATTTTTATTTACAAACTTTGATATTGTGAATGTTATTTCAAAGCACCAGAACACTTGAATTTGTTCAATTGTTCCATGTTGGTGTGCTACTTTTCTAGCTATGCAAGATTTTGCTCTACTGTTTCATCTTCAATCTCTCAATGATTGTCTAAAGGTAGGTCTTTATTGACATTCTTTTCTTGTCATTTGGCCAATAAGAATAATTAAAAGTACACGGGTATTTTTTTTTAATTTAAAATATAGTTATGCCTATATTTTAGATATAATATAAAATGTTAACATGGAAATTTAATTGTAAAAGTATCATAATTAATTATGGTTATCCAAGATATAATTTTAGTTAAATATAAAAAAGCAATAGTTAAGTCAATTATGGTTATAGTTATTAAAAGTATAATTTTTACTAAATATAATTAAAAAATGTCAAGTCAATTATGATTATTCAATATATAATTTTGGTGAAACATAATAAACAATATTCAATCAATATTAGTAAAGAGTATTAGAAATATGAAATTACCTTTATCCACCATCCATCCATATATATATATATATTATTTATTATAATTGTTTATTATAAATATTTAAATAATGTAAATAATTTTTATATGTATGACTATAAAATTATTAAAATATTGTGAATATTTATGTATAAACAAAAAAATTTAAATACTATATTATTATTGTTTTCATCTTAAATTATTAAAATACTGTGAATATACATAAACAAAAAAATTTAAATACTATAATATTATTGTTTTTATCTTATATTTATGGGTTAACTCATAATTAGCAACAACTACATTAATAATAATGTGTATGAAGTATATGTCCATATATATTTGGTATATTTTACATTAAAATTTATTAATATCAAACACTATTATTAATATGATTGTTTTTACGAAGAAGAATCAATACATACAATCAATACATACACTGAAAAATTATCATTATTAATAATACAATTAAATTTCTAATAAATAAACATTAAATTTCTAACCCATTTAAAATTAAATTTCTAACAAATTGAAATTGAATGACAAAAAGACAAGAAAATCGAAATATATGGCTAAACACTTAAACATTTAGAAAATTTCTTTCACACTTTATGTTGTTTCTTTCTTTTTATCTTTTCTGAGATGATGTCATTTGTTTCTTTCTTTTATCGTTTCTAAGGTGGCCTCATATTACAGATCAAATTTTCTGACAACAATCAAAGTTGAGCAATGTTATAAATGTTTAGGTGATTAGATTCACCATTATACGCGTAGAGATAGCTCTGGTTGATGTTTCTTTGTCATTTTGACCCATTATTTCTACACTGAAATCACTATTCATATGTCGATCTTTGCAACCCATGGCAAGAGATTACGGTTTCACAGTGTAATATATATAAATATATTAGAGCACAGTTATTCAATATTTTTTCAATATAATTGAATGGAAGAATTATTTGCCTACCTAAAAGATATAAGATATAAGATATTGTTACTAAATTTGTATGAAGTTGAGGACCATCATGTAGACCCTTCAAATCTATATAGTAGGGGGGCTCTTAAGTATATATATGTGTGCGCATGTGTATGTGAATATAAAAATGATACTTTCCATTGTAAATAGTAATTAAGATATTGATCATTCTTTATTACTTTATATATATGTGAAGTTTGAGGCTATAGCATTTTTAAACAATCATAAAAGATGATTGAGTAAATCTATAAATATTTTATAGCTTCTGATTTTAAAATTAAAAGCAATATACTTTATTGCATCTTCAAAATAAAAGTTGGTCTTTCCACTAGTTGAGAATATGGAGATGACTAGTACCCAATGTAAAATTACAAGATAATTAACATGAAATGTATAGGCATCTTAAGAGTGTTTCAAATTCATGGTGATGCTGAGAAGGGTTGATATAAAGATGATAAGTTTGAGTGAAATTATAGAGTAAGCAAGAAGATCATTTTCCATTATATTGATATCATTAAGCTAAAATTAAGATACTATGAAAATGGAGGATGAAAAACACTTAAATCTTTTAAAATATTTTATGTTGCATTCATATTAAATATCCACTTCAAAATGTTTGTTGTTATATCAACCTTCCTAACCTTTTAACTTATCAATCTTATAGAGATATATGAAATATTCACTTCAACCAAAGTTGGTCAAAGTGGACATTAACAATCATCATCATCATATATAAACAAGGATGGAAAAAAGCATTTTCTAGAGTTTGCTTCATCTAATGTATCATGATAATTTTTTAAACAAGGCTAATCTTTCTACTTTTCCACCTTTTTAAGTTTGCAATGATTGGAATTATATTAGATGATCTTTGTTAAAATTGTAATTTTGGATTGTTGAAATTATCATTTATACTATGAAAATGGATTCACCTTTCTCCACGTGAGGGCACCAAAAGACCTAGTCATAACTTGTGGATCATGGAAGAGCCAATGGGAAAATAGGAAAAGGGTGCAAATATTTTAGTGACCCATCTAAAAAATTGTCTTGCGATGGCCACAAGGCGAAAGAGAATAATAAAGTGTTTTTTGTGTAAAGAGGAAGGATCACAATGGTGGTTTAGCTCAGTATGTGTGGTTGTGGAGTAAAAATAATAAATGCTTAATGCTTAGAAAGTTGGTCACGTGGATTTATGAGTTTCTTGATTTTAAGAAGATTTAAGAATTAAGAAAAAGTAAGAGAGAGCATCAGGCTGATCATGAAGATAAAGATTTAGGAAAAGTGAGAATTTACAAGAGATAGAAAAAGATGCTTAAACTTGAAAATATTTTTTTTTTAACTCACTTTATTTTAATGATATAAGATAATTATTTACTTATAAAAAATGTGTGGAGGTTTTTTTTAAGAAAGATGCTTAAACTTGAAAATATTTTTTTTTGAACTCACTGTATTTTAATGATATAAGATAATTATTTACTTATAAAAATAGTGTAGAGGTTTTTTTAAGTGTTTTAAAATTTTTTTAATTGAACATGTTAATATTAAAAACTATGTAATAATTTTTTGGTGTTTTACAGCTTTTTTTATTTCTTTTATTGAAAAACAATGTTATTGTTGCTTTTTTTATATTAATTTTAAAAACGTGTTCCATATAATATAGCAACCTCTTTTAACATTGTTTTCAAAATATTTTTTTTTGTATAAGTTGCAGATTATATTAGATTAATGAGACTACAAAATAGATTATAGACTATAATGGCTTGGCCCAAAGGTGTCATCCATGTTTGTTGAGAGAGTTCATGATAGTCAAAATATCATACAAAAAACCCCTGTCTACAGAGGGGAGAGCCAGAAGGAAATTAACAGAGTTCATGGTCTTAGCAGCATTAAGGTGACTGCATATACATAGTAGGGCAAAAAAAGACAAAAACAAACAACAGAGAAACCTGCTTAGACAGAAGCTTATGGCGTCTCTTCCAGAATAGGGTAGCTGTAAGGTGCATTGTCCCTCCACACCTTGTCTGAGATTAGGGTAGCGTTCTCCTCCATATAAGTCGAAGAACCAGAAGCCATTATAGGCTTGACAAGCCAGGAAGCAGTTTTCCTTGGCATCACAGGGACGAAGGCGGACTGCTCCTTGCGAGTGCGTTTCACTAGTATAGGGCCTAGGGTGCAAGGAATGGGAAATGAGATTTGAGCTTTCTCCTTACCTTTAGTCTAAGCTTTGTTGCTTGTTAGGCCCGCAGAGTTGCCACCTGGGTTGAGATTGTCCAAGCCAAGAGTACGATTCAGAGTAGTAGCAGACGAGGTGGCTCCAGGGGTGGTGCTTCGAGAGCGAAAGTTGCGGCCAAAGGAATGGGTGGGAGCATAGGAGTCCCAGCTTTGAGTGTTGCACAAGGTGCCAAGAGTGGTGGCCCAATTGGGCAAAGTGGCGAGCAAAGACTGAGTTACCTAGTTTGCAGAGACGTAGTTGGATTGCATGTTTTCCATCAGCTGCCCCATCATGTTCTTAACCAACCCAAGCTGGTTCCTGTTGGCCATGGTTTCTGCATTGATCCTAGCTTCCCAATTGTCCAGCACCAGTCGAATTGGGATGGAGATGGCTAGACCATAACCTTGTCACAGAGGAATTTTCGTCTGAGCATTGGCTTCCTTCGTGCTTTTGGCTTTAGCCCCCTTAGTTCTGCCCATAGTAGCCACAGGAAAGGTGATACTGACACAGGAGTGCATTTGCACGTAGTTGAAGTTGCAGAGATTTTCAAGCGCAGAGAGCAATGCTGAGAGCACAGAGAACCTAGAGAATGAGATGTCTAGAGTGCCTCATCGAACAAGTAGACGGATGAACGGTGCCTTGAGCCCTGGGCCTGTGGTTCACACGCAGGAGGATCCCCATCATGGTGGCCAGAGAGGCTGAGGCGACATTGAGGATAGGCTTATTAACTAGCCTCAGCATTTGACATCATTTCAATGACATCAACATCAGTGTGCATGTGACTATGTGTCACCGGGTTGTAGCCATCTAACCTCATAGTGGAGTTGGCACCCGCATCTGGGGACATTGTTTTCAAAATATTGTTTATAGCCTTTTTTTTTAATAATAGTAATGTTGAGATCACCATTATGTAGTAAAAAAAAATCTTTTTTAAAAAAGCTTTCTTTAAAATGTAATATAGTAACTCGGAATTTTTTGTTTTATTTTTACGTTGTGTTATCAATATTTTTTATTAATAATTTATTTTAATTCATTTTTATTAATAGGAATTATAATTCCTAATAAAAAATGATAAATTGAAAAAATCAATTCGTTTCCATTAATCCAAATTATAAAATCCAAACTAAAAAGAAAAATGATAAAAAGTTAAATAATTGTACTTGTTTAGCACATTGTCGAGTTTGACAAAGACTTTGCTCAATTTCATGTCGATCCACTTCTTCTTTTGGTGTCGACTACCAACTATACTCTTCATGTGGAGCAATGGAGTTCTTTATTATCTTGCTGACTTTTTCCACGACTATCAAAATGTTATTTGGACCCTTCACATGTCATTTGTGACATGTCGGCTGAAGTCGATGTGAGGTTGAATAGATCTCAAGCATGTAGGAAAATTCTAACAAATGGTTAAAAAGGTCTTTTTTTAATGATTTGTATACTATGCATTACATTACTTTTCTTCCTACTTCTCTTAAATATTGTACTTTTTTTAATCTTGGAAATGGAATAACAAATCATTAGAATGTGAAATCAAGTTACCCGAAACATATATTCACGAAATTTTAACTATAAAATATTTGTTTTTAATAACAATCCAGCATCAAACATTAAATGGATCTTATCATATGCATGTGTGATGTTGATAAGATCGCAATGATGGCATTTCATTTCATGGTTTTATTTTTGTTGTGCTTAGTCTAAAATTTTTATGATTTGAGTTAGATTAAATAATTTTTCTAGACACAATTTTGAAAAAATCTTATTGTAATTTTTCAAAATCTAGGTTATAATTGTTAAATTTTAGATTTTAGGTGTTCCGGGGATTTTTGAAGATGTTAAATCCATTTCTACCATAAAAAAACCCCAATAAAATACAGCTAAATTTAGATTTTACAAAATAAAAAAAATGCAAGATTCCGACTAACATCCAATCCAAATCATCGAATATTTAAACAACTCCCTAATTTGTTGAACTTCATGGTAAAAAGAATTATGAAGTTTTCATAAAACTCTCCAAATTATAATGGTATTTAAAACTGTAGGGACTTTAATATCTATGAGCCTTCTTTTATATTTTCTACGATGGTGTCTTTGGTTTCTTTCTCTTCATCGTTTCTCAGGTGGCATCATGTCGCACATCATATTTTCTAACAATATGAATGTATAGATTTACATCAATGCACGTCCAATAGTGAGAATTAAGATAATATTATTTTAATGTGATTTTGGAAATGGATAAAGCGGATTGCATTCACATTAGGAAGATTATTATGTTAAATTCCGATTATAGGACGCTTTGTGATGTAAATATTTTTAGTGGTATGTAATAAATGTAGATTTAATGTTTTAATTTTTTAGTATTTATTAATTTTAGTGTTAGTGTTTTGAGGGGGAATTTTAGGGGCAAAATTTAGTTTATGGGTTAATTTTCAAGGTTTTTCCAAAAAATATTTACCATTTTTCTTTATTTAATATGATTCGCCCAAATTCCATAGGATTAAAAAAAAATACCCTAAAAATTGCCAAAATTGTCCAAAACTATATAAAATCCTTAGAAAATTATAGATCGTTATGGTTGGAAATTTGATCATTAGTAAGATTCATCAAGGTTTCTACACTTCAAGAAAATTATATATTGTTAACATTTTTTGTGGTGCTTTCTCCTCAAAATTAGGGATTTCACTATTAATGACCACATCTATAAACAAAATTCTCTATAATATGAATAGATTTAAAGGGTGAGTGGAAAGTGGTGGCTAGGAAATATTGGCCATGCCGCAAGACACTCAAGAGTTTGCATGGGTTCTCGGGATTTACTAGCTAATACAAAATGTTTGTGAACAATTATGGAAAAACTGCAGCCCCTTTAATGTCATTTCTAGAAAAGAACACCTTTTTCTAGAACAATGAATTTGAGAAAGACTTATCTACCTCAAAGGATGCCATGCACACTACTCCAACACTGGAAATTCCTAATTTCACAAATACTTTTGTCTTGGAATGTGATTCCTCACGAAGAGGTCTTTATGTTAGGGTCAGGGTATTTTTTAAGGATTCTAATAGTATACTTTAGTGTAGTATTCTAGGTGATTATTTTGGATTGTAAAAAACATGTATATAGATAGGTAGATGAATATTAAATATGAAACATACAATTTACTACTAAAAATTGTAATTTTTGGCGAATATAATGATAAAAAAACATATTTTATGTAAATATAGGCGATATTAGAGACTAAAAATGACCAAATAGCGAATTTTATTTTGAAAAAAATCCCCAAAAATAGCCAATTGGCGAAATTTCGCCCCTAAAAATTACCCTGGTTAGGGTCCTACCCTAACCCACCTTACTTTAGGTGTTGGTTATACATTGTATACATCCATCTTTTTGAAAAAAGGACAAATACGTTAGTGTTCAACAAACAATGTAAAAAGGGTCTCTTTATTAATTAAGACCCACTAGGAAGTTCGTACTTGTTAATTATTGACAATGTCAAGTAGTTAGGGTTTTGGATTTGGGAAGCCTATATAAAGAGCCACAAGGTTATGAGGGGCTTTGTCAAGAATTATTGTAATGAAGCTATGATCAAGTGAAAGTTTGCCATACCTCAAGAGACCTGTGAACATTGCTTCCTAAAGTTACTCTCATAATATAAAGCTTATTTCTTGCCATATCTATCCTTCTATTGTGTAATGTTTCTTGTTTTTCTCTATAAATTCCGGTTTAATATATCTTTACCTCTATATATCTTGTATCATTTTAAGTTTTAGGGCTAAAGAACACCCTAAGAAGTATCAAAGACACCTTCTTGAGGTGTTCTTGAGCCAGCATGCCTCCAACATTTACATAATTATTTTTAGGCTAGAGACATGTTTCAATGTCTTTAAATAACCACAAAGACCTATCATTCAAGTGGTAAAACTACAGCCGGGGGACACTACAATCAATGAATACAATTGGTACTTAGTCATGTTGTACCCTTGATTGGTACAATTGTTATACATTGTTGTAACTCCTATTGGTACCCCCTTCGAGTAGTATTACATCAGACAACACCTGCACAAAGAATGTCACTTCCATGTACCCTCGGATATATATTGAAAGTCCCCTAGGTCACTTGAAACTAGCTATAGATCATCGAATCAGCCGTCTTGTTGCTATAGTAGCACAATCACAACACTTGAGAGGATAATCTCATGTAACTAGGTAGTTGGGTAGTACGACTAAGGACACAATTGAACCTCCTTATTTAGAAATCTGAGATATTAGGGTGAGAACCACTATTAGACCCAACACATATATCAGATAGCTATTACCCTTGATAATACCTTGTTTGTAGGACCCTGGAAAACCTAAAAACCCCTATCTCTTTCATCCACCAGTGAAAATTCTTCATTCTACTAGAGCAGACACTGCAACAACCTAATCCTCTCTGGGAAACCAAGTGAAATTCCTACATCTTTGCATCTAGCAGGAATTTGGGAATTCTCTCAGCACAGTAATGTTCTCCAAGGAGAAATACCCCTACCAATGTAAAAAAAAGTATGGGTTGTCCCAGAAACCCTTATTTATCACCTACCTGAAAAGAATCCTTGCATTGTGATGATAATTTTGATATATATCTCTAACAACCTTTTTTGGGTGGCCCTAGAAACCGTTCTTTGTGACCTACCTCAAAAGAATCCTTTCATTATACTGATCAATTTGTTATATATCTCTCACAACCCTTTATTTGTGGACCCAACCATTATTCCTTCAGTGTTCATACTTTTTAGCTTCCGCAGTACACACTTGCAACCAGACCCACATGGAGGATGCCAACCACAATTTGGCCCAACAAAATCCTCCCCAACCAAATATTTCCCTCGAACTTCAAGCTTTGACCTCATTACTCATGTCAATGGATCAAAAGTTTGACAAGCTCACCCTTAAAGTGAATTAAAACACCAACACACTCACCAACCGTGACCATTTGCTCGCTATTATTTCCCAACATGTAAAATTTTCTCAACAATTTGGCACTCCAACTCATGAAGCCATAGTAACTTAAGATCAGGGCTATCACTCTCTATTCCCAAAAAACTAACATCACTCCTTTGAGGATAAAATTTCATGGAACTGCTTTCCAAAGATTGAAATGTACAAGTTTGATGGCTTTGAGCCCTCAAGTTGGGTTACCCAAATGAAATAGTATTCTTCTCTCCATGGCATTAAAGATGACCTTCAAAAGTTAAAAATTGAGGTTTTATATTTAGATTTTGAACATTGGCAATGGTAATATAAATCTTATCGCCATTATGTCCCTTGAGCCAATTTGTGAAAATCCTTCATGAGCATTTTTACCGAGACACTCACTACTTGGGCAGGTTGATCAAATTGCACCAAATTGTTACTATTTTGGATTATATTATTGAGAAATTGGAAATACGCATAGAAGGTCTCTATGATTCCTTTTTCCATCAACGTTTCATCAGTATCCTTAAAAATTCAATTCATGCCCATGTCCTTATGCAGTGGCCCTAAACTTTGTTGGAAGATTGTGATAGAGCTAGAGGATCTAAACTAATGATCAATTCCCAACCCAAATTCCCTTCCTTTCCCACTTGCACAAGATTTCCCATGGATCCTACTTCTAATAATTCTGCCACCCTGCCTTCATCAATCCACAAGTTGACCATGAATGCCATGGTTGAATTCCAATGCATGGGCCTTTTCTATAATTGTGATGAAAAATATTTCAAAGGGAATAAATGAAAAGAACATAAGTTATTCTAGATCGAGGAAGTCCCCCATAATTTCCCTGAGGAAAAAACCATGGAAGGTCTACCTGAACCAAAAGTGCATGATATTATGCACCCCCTAGAAGATGCTCTTGACATGCCAGTTCCCAAGGAGAAACCACAAATTTCACTCCATGTTTTATTCAGATTTTCTACACCTAAAACATTGAAATTTATTGGCTACATCAAGCACAAAAAATTCATAGTGTTAATTAATAGTGACAGCACCCATAATTTCATTCATTGGCTAGTGGTTGAAGAAACCCATTGTTATATTCACCCCATCTCCAATTTCCAAATTTCAATAACTAATGTTGGTATGATGAAATGTGATGGTCATTGTGAAAACATAAAACTCCAAATGGGTGACTACCATATTGAAATGCATATGTTTTCCATTGACGTGGGTGATTGCGGTATAGTTTTGGGGGTAGAATAGCTTTGGAATTTGGGACTTGTCATCATGGATTTTAAGATACTCTCTCTAATATTTATTTGGGTTGAGCACACACACCTCCATGGAATTACACCTGATTCTCCTAAAATTATCTCATCCCACTGTATGGAGAAATTATTGAACAAATGTTGCTCAGGTGTAATTTCTTAATTCCATGCAATCCAAGTCATCAAAACCCCCACACTAGGTATTCAAACCTGACTTGCATCAAGCCCTAGTACAAGTATTCTTCACTAGTGGTTATTGTTAGTGCTAAGGATTGTTTACCTAAAATTTTCTTTTCACTTGCCTAAAATCTAATTTTGGTCATCTTTTTCCTCATCTTATTACTTTGATGAATCCTATCCTGACTTTTGACTTATCTGTTTATGAAATTATGTTAACTTTGAACATGAATTATGTCTTCAGTATTTTAAAGGTTCAAAGCATATATCTTGATTTTCCATTTTCATAAGGTTGAGTATTTGGTAGTAGATTAGTATGTATGTGATTAAATAAATGCTACCAAAACTTTCAGTAGGATGACCCTTTAATTGTTTGATCCTAAAGCTACTAAATTTCAAGCGCGGGATTATAAACTTCAAATTTATGTTTTAGCGCCTATGTTGTCAGCAGTTTGACCAAATGGAATTAGAGTAATTATGAATCTTTCAGAGGGATTGAAAAATGATTGTTGAAGGTGTACTTCATTCCCTTGAAGATACGCTTCCAGGTAATTTCAAAACTACCTGCATTGTTTGATGATGATATGGTAACTAGTTTCAAACCACCTTTTCCTGGCTCATGCTTTTCCTGCATATTTTCTTCTAAAACGTAACTGATCTCTTAAAGTGTTGAGAGTTGAATTAGTAAGAAGACACTGAACTGAATATCACCGGGAAAAGGTAGAGAAACCCTAGTTTTCTATTGTAATAAGGAATGGTTTCAAAAAAAGGAGGTCATGTCCTGCATATTGAGTCAAATGGAGGAGAATTACTTGAGGAACACCTTTCTTTCAAAGATATATTTAAAGAAGCAGGTTGGATAGAATTTTTCCATAGGTTGCATGGACATCATGAGGGGGTAGCAAGGTTATTCGCAAAAAATTGTAATGGGTATCAGGTTGAAATTGGTGGTTTAATCCTTCAAGTTTCAGAAGCTACTATTGCAGTCGCTGATAGGTTACCTACCAATGGATAATCTTGGTTCAAGAAAAACAATTTTTCAATGGAAAATCTCAATCAATTTCTAAAACCAGACCATTAGAACCCAAATTGGAGTACAAGAGTACCAAGAGACTTGCTCAAGGATGAATGGGAAGAACTTCTCAAAATAGTTCAACGCTATATAACCAATGAGGGAAGGTTTGCATTCACTTACCAGTATCATATGAGATTCATTTTACATCTAAGTGGAAATAGCAGAATGAATTTTCCCTATTATCTCTTTAAGATTCTGACTAAAATGTCAACTAAAGTACAGTCATACCCTAATAGGTCTCAAAATAGTGTTTTCCATCAGTCTCTGATCAAACTCTTGATAGTAAAGGAATTGAACAAATTTCAGAGGTCATGGAAACATTTTTTATTCTGGTTGGACCTTAAGATTGAGGGTAAAATCCCTTCAAAAGAAAAGAAGGTCTTCTCTTCCTCCAAGAAACCTATAGTAGTGGAATAAAATATCAACAGGGTAACTAGGGAAAAAGGTAAAGAATAAAAAACTCAACTTGATCCTTTTTCAAATAACGTTGAATCACTTCATGGAGAAAGGAGAGTTGCATCTCATAAACCGAGGGTCTATAACAGAAAGAAACATAGGGATACAAATACTCCAGAACTTGAGGTTGAGGAAAGTTTGTTTGAACCTGTTCCTGAGATTGAAGTCGAGCCTCCAATGGTGGAAAAATAAAACCGTTTCGGCAGTAAATCAAGCAAGGAAAATCCAAAGAAGCACCAGCAAGATGAATGAGGATTGTATCAAATATTTTCAGCTAGGAGACCTCACACGAGGCCAACTAATAAACTAAGATTGAATGCAAAATCAATATATGGCCCTTCTTTGAAAAGGAATGCCATGATATATCTTGAAATCTCTCAACCTAAAAAGAGGGGAAATTATAAAAAGACAAATATAGATGAACCTATTCATGTGCTAGAAAAGAAAAGAAGAAATTATAGACTGGAAGAATGAAAGATGATGCCTGAGTAAGATGTACCTGAAGACCCTAGAAAATTTAAGATACCTAAGAATACTAGGGTTACATCTGATCAAGAAAGTAGTTCTCTTAATGACAAGGAGAAACTTGTTGATACCATTTCTAGACACCATTGAGGAAACAATTAAAGCAATTCCAGATCAATTAGTTGTTCCACCTCGTGGGCAGGGTCCTTTAGTAGCCAGTAAAGTTATACTTGAAGATAAACTTGGCCAAAAGGAAATTGAAAAGGTTATCCCTTGTGTGATTGGTCAAGCTCAGCCTAAAGTTAAAAATTCCTTAAATTTTCCATACTCTGATAGTAGTGAATTTGAATCTCTTGACAGAGCGGGAGAGGTTATTGAAACAGCTTATTCACAAACTCCAAACATTGGAATTAAAAGTCAAGATAAAATAGGGGAGAAAATCAAGAAACTACAGCAAGAAAATGAGAAACTATTAAAAGAGAAAAATAAGATTAAGAAGAAGCTAAGCAAATTGAAAGGAAAAACTAATAAGTTATCTGAAACAAAGATCTTAGAGACTAAACTGGCTACAAGAGAGACACAAGAACCAAACAAGGGATAGGAGGAATTTTTTTGTAGTGGCACTAGAACATGCTTAATGATGAAAAGATCTCAGTTTTAGTAGCGGTTATACATCCAGGATTTTTGAATTTTGGTAGCATCTTCAAAGTTGGTATCCTTTTTGTTCGTTGCAAGATGTCTTGCAGCTCCATTTTGCATAGTTTTAAAGGTTTCATACTTCCCATGATAAATCAAGTACCCTTTCTATACTTTGTTAAGATAAGGAGATCAATTATGTTTTAGATAGCAAGTTAGATAACTATAAATAAGTTAAGTTAGAACTATCCTAGATATTTGGATCTAGAAAAACTAACTGGATATGTATCATTAAATGTAAAGTCTATGAATAGTATTTAGTTGGTGACCTTTCATGTTTGGATAGAGTTTGGTCCAAAGATACAAGATCTCTTTCCTCTCGTTGAAGAGTTTTGTAGTTCTATAAAAGAATCAAAAAAAGAGTTAGAAGGGGTTCGAATGGGGTTTTGTATATTAATGTAAAGACAAAGAATTTTAATAAACAAGCTATCTTATTCTACAATATTCTGCGTTCAGAGTTCAATTTGTTTGATGGTTAAGTTGTGTTGTGCCCTTAAAATTTTATGTTTATTCATACTTGTTTAAATGCAAAGACATATTTGCAATGCATTTATTCCTTTGTCCTATAGATCTAATTTCAATATTGCCTATATTGCAATTACCAGTGGAATAAAGTTTCGCATTTGAAAATGTTTTAAAGTTTATAACAGTCTCTGTAACTTTGAATAGCTTAAATGATTGTCTGGAGTGAATAAAATCTCATTTATATATTTTATCATTATTTTCTTCTAATCTTGATTTTAGATCACATTATCTCTAACCTCGAATGAATACCTACTGAAACTACAAAATATTACTTTGAAAAGTTTGCTTGAACTTGAATCTTTGAGAATTATTTGGATATAAGGCCTATTCGACCTACCTATAGTAATTAAAACCAAATCCTTACTCAATATGTGCTAGGCATTTTCCCTTTATAGTCGGTGAACATCCTCTAGCACTAACATATTTTGGAGTCGTTGCCGGGGAGCGGAGAAAATAAGATATTCTTCCCTGGGTTGTTTTAAATTATCATTTTTTACTTTTTGAGGTGAAAAAAGGTTAGACAACGAATACTGATTGCATATTTCACCTGGTGATTCTACTTTTGAAATTGTGGCTCCTAAGAATACTGGGACTAGAGTGAATCCTTCTTCTCCTTTGTGTCCAAGGCATCGAGATCTAGAAAAAATATTGAGAGAATCCAGACATAAACTTAACTCATAATCTTCAGGCATATCTCAGAATCCTCCAATTTCTTTAACACAAGATGATTAAGATCAAAAGGTTCATTTTTCTGATTTATCATCTTTAGAGGAAGAAGAAAGAAAACATATTGTTTCTGTATTCATACCCCAATTTGAAGTTTCAAATCCTGTTACTAAAATTGATAACTACCAGGTCTTTAACAATCCCTTATCATCCAAAGAAGCTAATGACACTAGTAGAAAGTGAGATATAAATGACCAGGCGACCAAAAAATTTGATCAACATAGTTTTTTCAAGGTATAAATGACCAAACTTGAGTGATCCAACTAAAAATGACCAGAGGAATGACCAATTGGGTCATGGGATAAAATATATGACTAGATAACAAGTAGCTAAACTAAAAATGACCACATAACAATAACATTAAGATTATGAATTGGTCATTTATTTGGTCATTGTTAATTGTGTCACTCTGACAATGGAAAATTGCAATTTTGACAATGAATTTGTGCAATTTACTAAATTCTAACACTACAAATGGATTCAGAGACCCTTAGGAGTTTCAGAATCCATCTGTAATGTTAGGGGTCTCTGAATCCATCTGCAGTGTTAGAATTTAGTAAATTGTAGACCCCTCGTGTGTCACAGCTCAACATTAATGCATGAAGCATATTTTCACCACTTACATTAACAACCTTATACATAGTCTTCTGACATTCTTGGATTAGAAGCAATTTTCTTATAAACTTTACATCATTCCCAAGGTATCCTAATTAATTTTCAATACATCTATTGTATATGCATTAATAAAAACCATCCCGAGATATTGCAAGTACCACAAACCTAAACTAAAAATGACCACATAACAATTGGTCATTTATTTGGACATTTTTAGTTGTCACGTTTTAATTGCTGCATTGTAACCTTCCTGTCTAAGGTGATTCATCACTATCCTCTAGACTAGGTAGGCCCCTATCCACTTGAGATCTTCATCATCATGCTCGTAAAAATATAGTGTCTCTACATTTTCTTTCGCCATCTCTATGGCTTTAACCATTTCATTCCTTAGCATCCTCTCTGTAACACTAGACACACAAGAAGTGTAACTCTACACATCTCGGGCCACATAATGAAAAATTACAATTTACTAAATTTTACAGAAAGGGGTCTCTGAATCTATCTGCAGTGTTAAAATTTAGCAAATTGTAACATTGTAGATGGATTCAGAGACACGAGCTACTGTCAAAACATGACGCCATAGGCGAACCTACTAAATGTTTTTGCAAGATCATTTCATTTGTACTTTCACATCCATCTCGATGTGCTTATCATGTCCATATCTTATTTCACCATTTTTTCTTTTGTATTATCCCTTCAACAAATCTGCCAAGTTGCATCATGTGCATCATCATAGTGTGGTTGAGTCGAGTCTTCGATATTAATTTGTTGTCTTAATTTCCTCTTTGCATTTTCATGTCATGAAGTTGGTGTCCTTATGTTTGGCTCGCCATACTGAAAATGTTCATATTTTAACTGAACAAAACCATCGTTGTTTGACCCTCTCGGCAAACTGTGAAATTTTCGACAAGTTCATGTATTTTGCGTCATCATGTTAGCTAAAGATTGTCAATTTCAAAACCTCCATTAATTCTCCATATGCATCCATTCATGATGCTTCTCCTCGCGCCTGAGTTCAGAAAGTTATAAAGTTTCCCTCGAGTCTCCCCCCTGCAAAAAATCGCCAATATCCTCCATTTTGAAAAGAAAAAAAATTCCTCCTTTTTTGTAAAATCTTTTTTTAAAAAGAGTTGCCATGATTCTAATATTATTTCCTCGCTTTAACATTAAATAGTTTATATATTAATGTATCAAATAGTTATTATAAATAGTTTATATATTAATATATCAAATAGTTATTATAAATAGTTTATATATTAATATATCAAATAGTTATTATATATGTTAATATAATATATAGTTAATATAGTTTTAATCTTAATATACTATTTAATATAATATATATATTTTATAATATAGTTATTATATGTAATATATTAATATTAATAAATTTTAAAAAACAATATTATAAATAATAAGAGGGAAAAAAATTTAAAAAAAATAAAGAAAGAAAAAGAAAAAGAGTATTAAAGTAGTCTGAAGCATTTGATTTGCCTCTTATGTGCAGTGAAGGTATTGAACCAATATTCTTCTGCGTCCAAAGCATCTGATCTGGACAGATCTGGACATCCAGAGTGTCTGGCATATGGTTGCGGTGGTGGGAGATTGAAGCCACCTGAAACTCGCAGATTTGACTAGCATCCAAGGCAATATAGGGTAGGACTGGCGATATGGGAGCTTCAAATAATATATAGGTTTCTCAAGCCAATGGCCGACCGCATGATTTGTTGGTGGCCTCGTTGTTCTGATTTCCTTCAAACCCACAAATGTCTTGCTCTATTCTTCCTTTCGGACTTTCAGAGATTCATAGTAATAACCCAATAGATATCTTTGGTATCATTGGTATCTTTGAATGGTCATCTTCTTAGTAATAACCAGATAGATGAAGCACAATGGGTATCTACAATGGGTATCATAGAGAAGATAAAGGAGATAAAATTTGAGATGGAACAGGCACAAAAGAATAAAGCTACAGGTTTGGTATCTTTGAATGGTCATCTTCTTAGTAATAACCAGATAGATGAAGCACAATGGGTATCTACAATGGGTATCATAGAGAAGATAAAGGAGATAAAATTTGAGATGGAACGGGCACAAAAGAATAAAGCTACAGGTTTGGTTCATGCTTTCTCTCTAATTCATTGTTTGTTAATCTTAGATATCTTTATATCCTTTATGGTTCATGCTTTCTCTCTAATTCATTGTCAATATTAAATCTCCTTATATCCTTCATAAATTTTTAAGGTTATGCAGTTCTTGATGTTTTGGTTGCATAAATGTTTATGAATTCATTGTTAGTTGCCATGGTCTGGTAGCCCTAGTCACTATGATGTATTTTGTCATGTTGCCAATTTTTTTGTTTACAGATGATTGAACAATTACTATGCGTCAGTAATTTATTTACTTTATTACGTTTTAAGTGGGTTGTGGGTAAAATAATGAGGTATTGTTATAAATACATTGTAAGAAAATTCTCATTAGGAAGTCCCATTTAATTGGGTGAACAATTATTTTGTTATGTATGAATAGTCCCCCATTTTGAATTTAAGTATCATCAGAAGTGGGTGCATCATTTGTGATAATAGTTCCATCTTTGTTGATGATGTGTACACATGTAAATAGATTGTGAATTGAAAAAGACTTTAATGGCATTCTCAATGTCATTGTAAATGTTGATATGATTGTTCTTTTTCACATATTTAATCATTGCATGGATTTTAATTGTCTAGGGTGCTCGAAAACGTTCGAAATAGTTAAATGGGAGGATCATAATGACTAAATCCATTGGAATGTTTTCCAAATAAGGAAAAGATTCATTAGCTACTATGATGATTGGCTATGCAATGGATAAAGTGCAACTTGCCAATGCAGACTTGACCATAAAAGAATTGACCCTCCCTTGAAAGACCCCATATTTGTTTCATTGGACACAATTTGAATGTCGAGATAAAACATACAATAAATCCCAAGATTTATGAGTCACGTGGACACACAATCTTTCTCTTCGGTTTGTTTTATTATCATTACTTCAGCCTTGGGTAAACTATATGTCCAACATTTAGGTTTTTATCCTATATAGGTGTTGTATTTCCTATATAGGTGTTGTATTTTCTTTACAAGTGATATTACATGTCTATATTAACTATTGGTATTCTTGATACTCAATAGTTTCCTCATGCACGTTTAATTCATGCCGATTATTTGTTACTTTCTTGTTTCATGTTATTTTAATGGGACTTTCTCTGTTTAAGATACATTTTTTTAATTGTATGAATGTGGAAATGTCATGACATTTTTCGTAGCTTATGTTTGAATATAGTTTTGTGGCCCTTTTGTTTCTCATGGGTACTTTTTATTATGTGTTCTGTTTGATTTTGAAATGTGATACATTAAGTTGGTTTAAGTTCTCCCCTAACTAAGTATTTTTATATATAACTTATGACTAACTTTTATATTTCTCTCTTATATAGATGAACAACCTCTTTTAATAGCTGGAGGTTCCTCTAGGGTGACAAGTATAAGGAACATTGAAAAGAAAAGGTTGCAGTCTATACTGAAAGATGCCCATGATTCTTGAGTATGTTCTCTTCATTTTTTTGTAAATGAGCCTATCCTCATGAGTTCTGCAACAGATAATTCAATCAAGGTAAAGACTAGTCTCAGCAATATGAGTTGTGTGTTTAGGTGGAGGTGTTGTTCCATTTGAAGGTTTAGTTGTATTTTCTTCAATTTTATATTGGGTTAACATTTTTCCTACTCCAGTGCATGGTATTTTGCTTTTCTTTATGTATGTTTCCCTTCTCATGTTATGTATGAATTTCATTTTTAGCTAGTTAAAAGTTTATTTAGATCTAGAATTTAGCTTCTATGGAGGGTCAAGTAGGATTATTTCCCTGAATACACCTCTTGATCTTGAGTGATAGAGTGATTTTTAGTCTATTTTTCTTCGTTCCAAAATAAAAATAAAACATTATGTTAACATATACAATATGAATTTTTTCATGTGAGTTTCTCTTGGAGTTAGGTTCCATACTTAGTCAAATAGAGTGCTCCCTTGCGTTTGTTGTGACCATATAAACTTTTGAATGAGACCATGCTTGTGTCTTACATCACTGATGTAAAATTATATAATATATTCTATTTAAGGGTGCTAGCTCAATGGAATATCACTTGTCTTATAGGAAGGAGGATGGTGGTTCGATTCCTCCATTCCCTATATATATTCTGAAACCATTAAAAAGAGATAAATGACCACTAAGAAAATAGAGATAAATGACCCAAAATATGATCAAAATCTACATATAAACGACCACTAGTGGAAAATTAGCGGTCATTGATCACGCGAACAAACATGTGGTCATATTTAGTTTAGTCGTTTATAGCTTATCTTGTGGTAATATATTTGGTCATTAATTATGACAATTAATGACCAAATATACAATCAAGTTAATGACCAAATATATGACCACAGGATAAGCTATAAATGACCAAGTTAAATATGACCACTTTTTTGTCGCATGATCAATGACCGCTAATTTGCCACCAGTAGTCGCCAAATCAAAAGTGGTCATTTATATGCAGATTTTGGTCTTTTTTTTTGTCATTTATCTCTCATTTTGTAGTAGTGGGAGGAACTTCAAAAGTTTAAAGAATTTGATTTTTTAAAGCCTCTAGATCCTAACTCAGGCTTTATATACCTCTTACTACATGGGTCAAAGCCCAATCTTCATCAGTCATGGCTAACCAAGCTCCAAATAGGATGAATACTATAGTAGCTTCCAGGTATGATCATTTGGTCTTACCACAAAATTTACATGATATACCTACAGGAGATTAGCAGAAATACATCCCAAGGTTCAATGGAGAAGGTGAGGTTACTACTGAAGAACACCTTACAACTTATTATAGTTATGCAGACAATCAAAATATAGAGTGTGAAGATGTTTGGATGCGATTTTTTGTTCAGAGTCTAAATGGATAAGTTAGGAAGTGGTTTAGAGGACTACCTGCTATATCCATTAATGGGATTGAAGCCTTAGATGAAGTTTTCCTTAAGCAATGGGGAGATAAGAAGGACTATATGTATTACATCACTGAATTTGGAGCACTAAGAAGAAAACCTGATGAATCTGCGGTTGATTTCACTAAGAGGTTTAATAGGATGTATAGTAAGATCCATGCTGAAATTAAACCTACTGAGACCCCATCCAAACTTACTTTTTCCAATGCATTCGATGCACATTTTCCCCTATTACTGAGAGAAAGAAGGGCTACAACTCTTGCAAACATGCAAGAAGATGCACTGGAAGTAGATTCTAACCTTATGGCAGCTGATAGACTTAGAACCAAACCTCAATATAAGGAAATTGATAAAAGAGAACAAAAAAAAGAGGTTGGACCTTCAACTTCTAGCTCAAAGTCTCAAGGTCACAAGATAGAAGAAATGGAAAAAATGGTTAAAGACTTAATTTCAAAGATAGCTAAACTGGAGGTTGACAATAGAGCTCAAAATAAACATGCGCAAGAAATACCTAACGTAAATCCCAATCAGTTTCGTTGACCTTTCAATCCACAGTTTATATGGAGAGATAGAAGAGAGATTGAAGATCAAAAAATACAGCCTCCGCTACAAAACTGCAAAATACTGTAGATGATGAAATTGATGAGTTAGATGATGTAGAGGGTGAATAATTAGACCCAAAGTTCAGCTCCTTGATGAAAATCAGTCAATTACTTTTCTTACACAAGATGAATATTAACATTCTCAGATGATATATTAAGTACAAGAGCATTCTTTTAATATTTTTCAAAGCAATCAACAAAAGAAATATTAATTATTGTTTTCTTTATAAAAAAAAATCATATCTTATCATTTTGTTTTTTTATTTTTAATAATAATAATAATAACAATAATAATAATAATCTATTTTTAAGGTCATCACCAAGTGAGACACCAATTTGGTGTATGAGACCCACTTGTTTGTGGGACAAGGGACCCGCCTCTGCACATCGATTTAGCTACTAAAGTCTACAGAGGTGTACATACCCTACCCACCTCCGGATTTGAACATGTGACCTTCTCGGAGGAAACACGTGCTCTTAACTGTTAGGCCCACTTAAGCTGTACATTTTTTGAATGTTTCTTGATCCAAAAGAATGCTTTTTTCTCTAGTTTTCGAATGTTATGTGAAGTAAAATTCTAGAAATACCATTCGTAAAAAATGAAACCCTTCTTCTCCATTTATATGTCACAAGACTTCTCTTCATCGAATAATAAATTATGATTATCCTGGGTAGTGGTTGTGAACCTTAATGAGATACAATCAAAGTGTGCTACCATTACAAAAATCCCATTTAGAAGTGCAACTAACAATGAAAATAGAAAATATTTTGTGAGTTAGAATATGACATTGGATAATAGCATTTTTGTAACCCATTGTAACATAGTGTAGAAACCATAATATATATTAATATTGCAATATACAATTTGTATACAAGATGCAAAGTTCGTAGCAAGACAACTCATATGTGAACAATAAACTAAAGTAATTTCTATTGAAGCAAACAAAGAGTGCAAGGGTATGAAATGTAAATTTATTATGGAATTCAAACCTAGAATCATATAATTGCATCCAAGATTATGCTAACATAAAGAGTTGGAACATGTTAAAAGGGTAGTATAACATGAAAATGTGATGGCACAAACTGGACCCTTTAAAGCATGGTAATATTTTCAACTTTACATATGGCATACAAGTATCTTATGCACAATGTTGAACCTTATGCATTCAATATGAGAGGAAAAAGTGAACCTTATCCATACAATGTTTTTTTTTTCTTGAAATTACAAATTCATACATGGACATACAATCATACACAAGCATAAAACATAAATAAATAAATGACACCTCAAGATCATAGCCATTGTGCTTAATATAAAAATGTGTTGTACACAACATTTGACACGCACAAAACAAGTAAAATGTGTACTTTATAATTTGCATTCAAAGTTGGTTTTTACACTCATATTCATCATCATTAAAGCATACAAAATCATCTTCCCCAAAGAGGCACCCTCATGGCCTATCATATTCTTCATCCTTTGGCATATGAATAATAAGTGCATCGTCAAAATCCTTTACAATAATGGATGGCTACACCACTTCTAACTGTGGCTAACTAGTGGTCGGGCTGAAATGATGCCATGGGTCTCCCATAGTTGTCTTAGCCACGATCAATTCTCTTCCGATCTCAGTATGGAAGTCATAGTTCAAAGGAAAGTTGGTGCTAAGGAGGCTTATACACATTTTATTTGTGGACCGGACATATCTCAGAATTATCAATGTGCTCATGCATCATTCATTTAGGATCATGTTTGCAATTATGTTGCATTTTTTATCCCATTCACCATGGTTAATAAGAACAACCAGAAGATGTGATGAATCAACATAAAGGTCATAAGGCAGATAATCTATAATGTAGGACTCCGATGGAATTTGATTCATTATGGTTGCTCTGCATATTTTTGTCTTGACTTCTGATGTGCTACTAGGAAATATGTGCAGATTTCGTTCAATACACGAAAGAGCATTGGGTGATTCCATGAAGATGGGTAACTCTTTTTGGCCAAATATGACGGTGAAAAACAAAAATTTTATCCATGTATTAAATTGAAGCCCTCGAAACTCATATTTGCCAAATGAATTTTGACATGCGGCTGAAAAACTAAATGTAGAGAATTATGTTGGCTTTCCAATGATATTTTTTCCGAAATATACCAATGCCATTTATCGTGTCGAATTTTCATTTAATGAAACATGTGTACTTAAAAATTTGAAAAGCAATTAACAAGTAGTTTGTGTTCGTGCACGATAATTTAACGTTAAAGTAATAATTTTAAAAAATGAAATATGTGAACATGATCTAGACAGAATGCACTAGGGATTCCATATTTTTCTTTTATTTTTTCTCGAAAAATTATATTTATTATTATTTTTCGAAACTAACCAATGAATATTTCAGTCGTATTTTGCACACATATGTGTTCGTGCACGAAATCTTTTGATTTTTTACATAATTTGCAAAACTAAAAATACCCTTTTGAAGAGGATGCGTTTATATAGGGCTTGTTTATTTTTTCAAATTTTTTGGATGTGTATTTTGAATGTTGTGGATTTATCTTTGAGCTCAATCGAAGTTGTCGGCAGGGTTTTTTAGGGAAAGTGTTAGTAGAAATTTAAAAACAAAAGACATATAAAGATAAAAATTCGTAAATTTTATATATCTAGATACATGATTCGTTGACGAATCCAATGGTATCAAGTCCACTCATTAATGAGCATTTAATGACATGGTTTATCTATGTGGAAGGCAGACAAAACTTTCATTCTGCAGTGAAAAGGGCTCTTGGCAAGGTGTTTTTAAACCCTCGATCGAGGTCTGTTAAAACCCTTGATCGAGGTATTTTAAAACCCTCGATCGAGGTATTTGCTCAATCGAGGGCCTAAAACGAGCCTTTTTATGTTTTTGAAAAGCTAGATCGAGCTTTTCAAAGCTAGATCAAGCTTTTCAAAAGCTAGATCGAGCTTTTGAAAAGCTAGATCGAGGTCTTGTTTCAACCCTCGATAGAGGTATTTTAGAGCCCTCGATCAAGATTTTAAAACCCTTGATCGAGCTTTTAAAACCTCGACTGAGGGCTCTAAAATACCTCGATCGAGGGTCCAAAAAACAATTTTTTTCCATTCTATCCGCCAAAAATGGTGAACGATATTTGTGGATTCACCCCATTTTCAATCTACAATGCACAAAACTAGAGTATGTACTTGATTAGATAAACCAGAGTATGCACAAAAACCAATCTAGTATGTGAAACCACTAGGTTTATGGTTATAATATAATAGGTTTATAGGTTTATGGTTTAGAGATTATTTTGAGCTTCAAATATATTTTCTACAATTTTATTTACCAATGCATTACCTTTCTCAGTAGTCTTTTGGGTTGAATTATCTAGGTTTTTTCTATACATAAATTTGAGATTTTTATTTCTACTTTGGAAAGGATTTTGGAATTTGATTTCCTACATCATGCCTTGGCATAAGGTCATACTTATGATGTCCTTAAACTTGCAATGTGTTAATGAATAACCTAATGAAAGCAATGCTCCCATCACTTCCACATTTCCTAAAAAATATTATGTCCTAAAAATTTCCACTCAAATTAGCCACTACGACCCATATATGTGTCATATGGGGACCACTACAAACTTATGTGCACCAAGGATGGTTCTCTACAAGAAAGTGTGTCAATTCTATACAAAGGTAGAAGTGTTTCTTTTACATATTTGAAAACTAGAGTTCATCTTACAGGTTGCGTTGTAATGGGAATGTTATTGCTATGTTGGGCGACTTCACCAGTTGGGCGACTTTCTCTTCGGCAGGGTTTTCTCTATGAATGCAAATCACATTTGCTCTGGCCATCAATTTGTTAAGTAGATCTCTCTTGTCTCTTTTCTCAATATTTTTATTTTGCAAATCTCAAGTTAAAATCTTAGGTATTGTGAACACCCTCTGATCATTTGCTTGTTGAATTATAGGTAAAATTTCATTGGGTTTTGAAGTGTGATTTGTCTTGAGGAGAGATCGAACTCCATTTGGAATTGTAGAAAAGGGGACAAACTCATCCACCTATTCGGGATCCAAGTATGTGCATGAAAATTATTTGAAAATATCTTGCATCCAATTGTTAGTCAAATAAATAAACAAAAAGATCAAAATTTTCTTTTATTAAAATCTCATTTCCTATGAAGAGGCCGATTCCATCTAGGGAAAATTTTCATTTTGTTTTGTGGGATTAATTTTTACCCTAGGTGTCAATCTTGAAACTATCATGATTTGGTTTGAGCACCATGTTCACTATAAAAAAAAAATTGTTCTCCTAAATGATGTTGCTAGCAGGATGATTTCTCATTTAAATTCAACGTATTGCATATGGGGCATCTCTATTTCCCTATCCGTCACTTCTTAAATCCCATCAATTTGTTTTCAAGCTCATTGCATAGTTAAAACAAATTAATCTCTCAAAAATTGAAATCGCACTAAGGTTTTTAAGGTTATTCTTGATTTAGAATGTTCACAATTTTCCCTTGAGGGTCTTCATTCTATCAATTTCAGGAATTAATGATTTTATATTCTCCCAAGAAATTTCACACAGGGGTTCTAACACTCATCTTGGCTCTAGGGGTTCATGATTTATCCTCCAAGGCCTTTGTTTGTCAATTTGGAACTCAGGCAATTTTACTTCAAGATTATTTTCCCATTGAAAGGCACGATTGTCTCTCATAATCAATTCGTTGTAGAGATTAAGAGGGTCAATTTAACCATTACCCATTAGAAATTGCTTAGCTCTAAGGGTTCACGATTTATCCTCAAAGGTATTTGTTTATCAGCTTCAAACTCAAATGATTTTACTTCAAGTTTATTTGCCCACTAAAAGGCACATAAATGTAGAAATTATTAATAGACGATGCATTCCAATGATTTGCTTGAATGAAGAAAGATTTTCTTGAATGAGGAACGATTTAGGGCTTAGTACTCACAGATTTTGGAGGCATTGGCTCCTCTTAGTGTTTCTTTGCTCGGTTGTAGTCTCCCCTCGGCGGCCGCAATATATGATGTACCCAAACTGGAATCCGTGCACACAAAATCGAAACTCATCCAAAGTAGCTAAGCTTCGATACCACTGTGATGTACCTAATCCAAGTACAACAAATGAATAGGTACACTAACTCAATGGGACAAGGAAGACAATAATGTAATGAAGGAAAACAATGGCTACATTAGTTCAAGGATCCTTTGCACAATGTACTAAGACCATTTATGTTTCGAAATAAGATAATTTTGAAGTCTACTCCAAGGCTTCTTAGGTACACCAACATATGAAAACTAGATCCTTTCTACTAGATCAAAGAGAGAGACACTAGGAATTGACTTACGGGCAGGTAGAAGGCTCTAGAACTCAAGGAAGGGTTCTGGAATAGGTCTATGTTCTCCTTTATAATAGGTACTGTAGTAAAAATGTCTGTAAAAAGTTGCAATGGTCAATTTGGCCGATTGGATCCCCGAGAATGATATTTCCCAATTCGGGACTACGTAGTTACCTTGTTTCCATCTCGGCTCAAACACTAGTATATCCTCCCAAAATTTCTATTTGAAAGTGGGGACCAAACCAATTTTCTATATAGTTTCCAAATATGGCTTCATATTTTCAAATGGATAAGCATAAGACACTTTTTAAAGTGAATTACGAAAACTAGTCATAATTGGCTCACATTGAGCATAGGTTCATAAACATAAAAATACAAAAGGAATTTCTGCAGAACATAGATGGTTTCTTTTATTTCAGAGAATATCAGATATTTTATTACATCAGGGATGTCATGCTACATCCATATGATCCAAAATATTCGATAGATCAACTCACTAAACCCAAGGACACACCAAAAACACATTTTGAGTAGTTGTAAACCAAAATGGGGAGTATGCTTCTCCACCAAGCTACTTGAATATTGTCACAACCTGTAGAAAACCTACAGTAATATCTATGAATGGATATAGTTGCTCAACTCCTCAACCAAATTACAGAGGGGCACATCTCCCTACTGTTTGCAAGGGGCACATCTCCCAAGCACCAAAATTTGCTCACAAAAACTCTCAATACAAAACAATACAAATATTGGCCAACCTTTAGAAGTGTGCTTGTTGTTTCTTATATAGATTCATATAAACCCCAAAACCACTTGCAAGTACCATGGAATGAATAAAAATAGAGACTTGACTATCTTGCACCCACTTAGCTAAAACTAGGGACAAATACCATGGTTCATCCAAAACCATGCAATGAGTTATTAACGGCCCATAATTGTTCCACTACCTCCATAAGTGCACCCTCTAAACTCCTTGACCATTTCCCTATTTTAAGGAAATAACCAAATAAATTGAATAAGCATCCCATTTGGTCCAAAAACCATCCTAGGCACCTATTTGACTTAGTAAATTCATTTAATATATGGGATAAGCATCCTTAGTGACACCATGTCCATGTTCACACATTGGACCAACTCAACTAGTGTTTTATGGACAAAACTTTTCCTTTGACCCAATATTACTTGCCAATTCAAACTGGATGTGCCAAATACTATTTTTGGGGAAAATAATTATTTTTGTGGCCCATATACACTTACTTAACTCATAATGAAACTGCAACAAGAATATCCATTTTCACACTACTTAGGAACCATACTTAGGCATTTTCCCCTTATTTTTCACCATTAATCATTTTTAATAAATTTTCTAAGGTGACTTAGGCAATTTTTAACCATGAAAAATATGGGGACATGACACAATCCAAGTCCTCTCTCCCGCGGGTTTCTCTGCTCAGTCTCCTCCATTCGACTGCAATCCAACTCCTCTAGTCTCCCACTGGTTTCTGTCCGGATTTCCCTACTCAGTCTCCCACTAGTTGCTCTGTTCGAATGCGAGAGTGATCAAAGGTATGTTTTGCTCATTGGTTTCTCTGCTCGAGTGCGGGAGGGCTTAAAGGTATGTTCTCTTTGGATCATTTGTTTTTTATTGGTTTATTTTTTTAGTTTTATTTATTCCTTATTTTATTTGTTTATTATTTATTTCTTTATGTGCATGTGTGTGTGTGTGCATGTGTAATTTTACATATATAAATTCATGTATTTTTTTCAATATATATACATATAATGAAAAATAT
>BSBM01001927.1:410000-578159 GCA_027924585.1 Larix kaempferi
ATATCTGCTTCTCTATTTATATTAGATGTTGGTTATATCTCATTGTTGCATCTTGTGATAGTTGCTTCAGTTGTTTTGCGGGCTCTTTTGGATCAATGCTTATATGGAATTATATGGTTTGAATTTTCTATAATGTTAATTATACTTTCATCAATAAAGTATATATATATATTTTCTTATTGAAAAAAAACTACATCCAAGTCTAGATTTGATAGATTAAGAGTGTCATATCATGTGTTTGAGTGGAGTATTCTCTCTTCATATGTTGGGTGGTGATAAAAATCAAAATTGTGAAAATATAATAGGTGATATTAAATGGGTGGACACCTCTTTACAGATTGAATGAATTAGAGAAAGCATTTATTATTTCGCTTGAAATTAAAAAAAGCTGATTTGGATCGTCAAGTAAATGAGAATGTTCCTCCTTCCTCTACGATGCTTGATCTGGAAAATCCTATAAGCTCGGAGGGGTCTTCTCCTAGAGATAAAATGTCAAGTGATGGTATTGGATCAGATTTTTAGTCTCGAAATGAGACTATTCATATCTCCTCAGATGTTGAACCCACATGTTCGGGGTGTCTGGGTATGGATTATGTTGAAGTGGATACTCCTTTGAATCCCGGTGAGCCCTATCTTGGTGCGCAGACTTTGGCACTTGAATCCTCCCCGGATTTTGAGCATACTCCATTGGATCAGCTGCAATGTATCCATGTGCCCTCTTTTTCGGAGATTGTTAAAAAAAAACCTATCCCTATTTTCCTTAAAAAGTGTGAGTTTAAGCCGGAGTGGGTAATACTGCTAGATCGTTTGGGACCAGTTGCTTAAAAAACAAGGCTTGTCACGGGGCTAGGGAGGGTGGTATGGATTTGGAGTTCTCTCCTATAAAAACGAGAAGCGCCTGAAAGGGTACAAAAAAGGATGCTTCGTTATGTAAGTTAGATGACTCTTTGGGTAATAGTCATGATTCGCCTTCATCTGATTCTAGGGAACTTAGAGATATTAAAGCCCTTGCTAGGGTGAAAAAATGATTTTCCTTTCTCTAAACATTCGGGGAGTGGGGGGGATCCCTAAAAAACTATCCCTTCAACGTATTCTTATGTTAAACAAGCTTGATTTAGTGATGCTTCAAGAAACGATGGTCTTTGAGGAGAAAGCTCGGGTTTTCTTCACCAAAATTAAACCTTTTTGGAAAGTGTGTGCCATTAGTGCGGAAGGTCTATCGGGGGGCCTACTAGCGGCTTGGGATCCTCAAGTGCTATATTTAAGGCTATTTTTGTCACAAGTTAGGATCCTTCTCATAGGAAGGTTAGTTGGTCTCGATCGAGAACTAAATTTCATTAACGTTTATGGGCCCTATTCAAATAGATAGGATTTTTGGGATTTGGTTTGTGCTGATAAATTGCTCAATCTAGAGAATTTAATCCTAACAGGGGATTTCAACTTTACATGGTCGGTTGGTGAAGTGTGGGGAAAACATGCAAAAACTGACCCATTGGGGCCTTTGTTTCAGAATATGTTCTCTTCCAAGCACTTGATTGATATTGAATCGGCCCCTCTGTCGCCTACTTGGAAGAATGGTAGGGATGGAGATGATTTTATCTCCAAGAGATTGGATCACTACTCATTGCCGAAAATCTCTTATCAGTTTTCACTCGATTTAGATAATGGATTCAACAAATTCCTATTAGTGATCATCTTCCAATTCTGCTCTAGTTCGAGTTTATGGATAAAAAGGTCAGTTATCCTTTTAAATTCAATTCAACTTGGTTAAAAGATCCGGATTTTAGAGAGGAAGATATTGCTTTTTGGTTTAACCTGATTGTGGAGGCAGGGGTGTCTGCAATGGATTGCTTGGTTAAAAAATTAAAATGTCTTAAATCGTTTACCATCCGATGGGAAAAAAGAAAAAAGATGTTAATGCTGCAGGAAATCTCTCAGGTTGAGGGGGATATTGAATTCATCCTTTCAGCTAATATTCTATCTTCCATCCATGGTCCCGATTCTATCATATTGAGTGATCTGGAGAAGAAAAAATAGGATTTTCTGAGGTTTGAGGAGGATACATGGCGTTCAAAAAGTCGGGCTCTATGGATTCAGGCAGGGGATAACAACACTAAATTTTTCCATAAATTTGAGGAATCCAGGAGAAATCAGAGTGCTATTTGGGAACTCAATGATAGTGGTGAGGAAAAGATCTCCTCTGTTAAATATTTACATACTGAAGTTGTTCAACATTTTTGTAATATTTTTAAGGACCCGAAAACAATGACTCTTCTTGAGCAGTTCAAAGTTATAAAGGAATATCCTAGGCTATTTACTGAGGAGGAGGGGGGTGGAATATTTTCCTCGGTTACTTTGATTGAATTAGATAATATCCTTAAGGGATTCTCCAAGGAACAAAGCTCGGGACCGGATGGTTGGTCTATAGAACTATTTATCTCTTTCTTTGATATCATGGGGCAAGATATTCTGAATGCGGTGGAGGAATCCAGGCTGGCTGGATCTGTCTCTGGTGCGATTAATTCTACTTTTTTGACACTTATTCCTAAGTGCTCACATCCTGAGGGTTTGAATGACTTTCTTCCTATCTCTCTTTGCAACCTAATCTACAAATTCATAGCCAAAACCATTGTCGTGAGATTGAAGCCTGGTTTATCAAAATATATTTCTAAGGAACAATTTGGGTTTTTACATGACCAGTAAATTTTGGATGCGGTTGGGGTGGCTCATGAGGATTTTCACTCTATCAAATCTAAGCAGTTAGAAGTGATCCTTTTAAAATTGGATCTGGTGAAGGCATATGACCGAGTGGACTAGACTTTTTTAAGACTAATACTGACCCAGATTGGCCTCCCTTGAGTGGTCAGTAAGTGTATTATTGCTTGTGTATCATGGGTTAATTTTGTTGTTATCATAAATGGTGTGCCCACCAATTTCTTTAAAAGCACGAGGGGTTTGAGACAGGGGTGCCCTCTTTCCCCCCTATTATTTCTGCTGGTTATTGAGGGATTCCGTAGGATTATCCACAAAGCGAGGAGAGAACATAAATTACAGGGAATTAAAGTTGCACCACATTCAGTGGTGATCCATACCTTATATGTGGACGATGTGTTGTTATATGGTGGTGGATCGCTCTCGGAGTGGTCTCATTTAAAGTGGATTCTAGACATATTCTGTAAAGCTTCTGGTATGCTCATTAGTAAGGAAAAATATGTTCTTCTTTTCTCAAAAGTGGATGTGGATGTTTTTAAACAGATTGGAATCGTGTTTCCTTTCAATGTCCAACCATTAGAAGAGGGTACCAACTACCTTGGTTTCTTTCTCAAGACAAATAATTGTCAGTTGCAGGATTGGTGGTGGTTATTAAAGAGATTCGATAAAAGGTTGTTCATTGGTGCTGGAGATGGTTATCCCTGGGTGGTCGTCTTACACTTGCAAAATATGTATTGCAGAATTTAGCGGTGTACTAGCTCTCATTGTGCAATGTTCCTATTTCCATTGTGGTGGGAATCCGTAAACGCATCTTCAATTTCATTTGGGGGGGTGGGGATTATAAGTGGCATTTTCATCTAGTGGGATGGAAAAAATTGGCTCAACCATTCCATTTAGGTGGATGGAATATTAAGCATATGACTTTATTTGGGAAAGCATTAAAAGCAGAAAGCCTCTGGCGGGCCTTATTTTTCGATTCTCTGTCGAGTGTGATCATAAAAGCCAAATATCTCAAGAAGTGTTTAGTGATTCAATGGTTTCGGAATGGACTTCAGGGAACTAGAGGGGTCTCTAATATCTGAAGGGCCTACTTGGTTCATATAAGACTATCGCTTCTTGGCTATCTTGGGTCCTGGGGAATGGTCGCCAGATTCGCCTGGGAGAGGATCCAATTCTGGGGGGTCCTACATATTTCTCTCTCTCTCTCTGGAACTCAGGTTCTTTTTTAGATCCAAGGGTTATTATACACTGAACTAGATTGTGACTTGCAATCCATTAAGAAGGAGTCATCATTCTTGGATCTCGGCAAACAAGCTGGGTATCAATGGTCTGCTGGGGGCGGAATGGACTGAGTATATTTTGTGTCTCAAAAGAATTCACCTGCAGCTGTGTGAGGAACCTAACAAAGTGGTGTGGTCATGGAATACTGAGTCTAGGGTGGTAATGGCTCATATGGATTATGAATCTCTGTTCTTGTCTGTCACCCCCCCTTTGCATGGGTGGTATAAACAGGTTTGGTCTCTGAACACTCCACTCAAAATAAAATTCTTTCAACCTTCCTTTCCAACATGAAATCCTTCTCTAAGGATGTTGGTTCAAAGAGATGCACCTCATGTTGAATGTTATCCTTCAACATTCCAATAAAGAGATCCAACAATTAATCATCAAGTATGCCCTCCACTTTGAGACTATTCTTTTGAAATTGTTGAATGTGTTCGATTACTCAACCCTTTTTCCTTAGATTTATCAATTGGGTAAAGAAGGATTTTCTCTTAAAATCATCATGATATGATATCAATTATTCTGTAAAAATGGACCAAGAGATGATAGAGTTATTTTTGTGTTTACAAATCCATCGGTACTACACAAAATGCTCGGTTTCTAAATATAAAGATGCAATAGTTACCTTTAGTAGATTTGGAACCTAGTCTATATCAAATAACTGATCCATATGGAATATCCATGTTATGAGGTCCTTTCCATCAAACTTCTTCATGTCAACCTTGGGGATTTGGATACCCCGTGGGGACCATCCCTGATTACTTCCACTATTAGAATAAAATCCTATTAGAGTATGCTTATTAATGGAAGGTAAATCAACATGGACACTATCTTTATCTTCTAGAGTACCCTAAGACACATCTTCACCTTTAGGGTTTTTTTCCTTTGGATTTTGTATGAGCTTAGCAATCCTTTCCATATTTTCATCCATCTTAGTATCCATATGTCCCATCATATTACTCTCCATATGTACCATCCTTCCATCCATATTATTCTATAAATTAACTAAATCAATTGTTCTCATAGTCCCTTTAACCATATCTTCCAACTTGGACACTCGAAAAGATAGGTCTTCACTTTCATCGAAGGTCAAGGATGATTCCTCTAGTGGTTTGATTGGAGTGTGAATTTTTCCACTAGCTTTTGGTGCCATGCGGAACAAATAAAATACTATATCTACAATATTTATCACCCCTTTGAGATCACCCAAAATAGATCCTTCTGCTAAAAAATTTTCAAGTTTAAAATGGTGTAGCCTTTTCAAACCTTGATTTGGAGATTGATTTGTTGGTTGAACTTCCAACTGAGGTAACTCTGAAATTTTGGCCCCTCCGAGTTTGAAAATTTTTGATGCAGTATCCTAATATGTCTTCTCTTCAATGCCATAGGTATGACCTAATTTGGATGTGCCAATAAATACTTATGATAATTTTCCCAACACTTGTTATTTTTAGCCCTTTTAGAAGAGTGAAAGTGTACGACCTGCCACATGTCCAATTTTTTTGTTCTGATTCTGAAATTGCTACCAAAGATACTCTGGTACATATTAGTTTTTATGCAAAAGGTCTTACTAAATTTTGATCACGCATTCTCCAAATATAACTGTTTTTCCCAAAACACTTGTTTGGGACTAGTTTTTGGACTAGTAAAAAACCTAACTTCCACAGGGTGTAAATCCAAATATCTAATGAGTCAAGATCTGAAACTTGTACCACAAATAGATCGGTTTGTATTATACTCCACCTATGATATTTGTTGTTTGAAATGTCTTAGAAAAAATATTATAGCTAAAATTCCACGATAGCTTGTTTTGGAAGTGTCCAAGCTCTAATACCAAAAGATATGCAACAAATATCCCCAAAAAACATAAATAGACAAGAAAGAGTAATCCATGCCTTAATAATGAAGAAAAGAGATGAATAGAAATCCTCCTCGAGGGGGAAACCTCCTTATACAATGTACTAAGTACACAAGAAAAAATAAGACAAGATGATTCAAATGTAAAGGTCTCCTTGGTATATATATATAGGAGACAAAGAGGTACAATTACCACTAATTGACTCAAGCTGACATCAATAATCTAAAAATAATAATGTAAAGCACCCAATTTAGGGGGGAATGGCCCACAATTTAGGGCTTACCATAATGGAATTCAAAGGGTGCATATTCTAACAAACAACCATGATCAACATAACACAATGGTTTTAGGGCTATTCCAATCAATGTTGAGCCAAAAGAAGGCCTTCTTCTCCAATTTTCGAATGTTATGGGAAGTAAAATGCTAGAAATACCATTCATAAAAAATGAAACCCTTCTTCTCCATTTATATGTCACGAGACTTCTCTTCATTGAATAATAAATGATGGTTATCCTGGGTAGTGGTCGTGAACCTAGTGAGATACAATCAAAGTGTGCTACCATTAAAAAAATCCCATTTAGAAGTGCAACTAGCAATCAAAATAGAAAATACTTTGTGAGTTAGAATATGACATTGGATAATAGCATTTTTGTAACCCATTATAACATAGTGCAAAAACTAGAATATATATATTGCAATATACAGTTTGTATACAAGATGCAAAGTTAGTAGCAAGACAACTCATATGTGAACAATAAATTAATGTAATTTCTATTGAAGCAAACAACAAGTGCAAGGGTATGAAAAGTAAAGTTATTGTGGACTTCAAACCTGGAATCATATAATTGCATCCAATATTATGCTAACATAAAGAGCTGGAAGATGTTAAAAGGGTAGTATAACATGAAAATGCAATGGCACAAAATGAACCCTTTAAAGCATAATAATATTTTCAACTCTACATATGGCATACAAGTATCTTATGCACAATGTTGAACCTTATGCATTCGATATGAGAGGACAATGTGAACCTTATCCATAAAATATTTTGTTTTTTCTTGAAAGTACTAATTCATACATGGACTTACAATCATACATAAGCATAAAACATAAATAAACAACTGACACCTCAAGATCATATCCAATGCTTTGTCTAGATCGACACAACTTCTCACTCCATCAAACTTGGATAATCAAGTTCAATAATACATTTAAAAGCATCATCTTCTAGATACGATCTATTAAAACGATAATGTTTGGAGTTAATTAGCATTGTTTTCAATGTAATACGTTCAAACACCAAACAATATCTAACATGGAAATTACAAATTCAAATGCTTTGTCTAGATCGACATAACTTCTCACTCCATCAAACTTGGATAATCAAGTTCAATAATACATTTAAAAGCATCATCTTGTAGATACGATCTATTAAAACGATAATGTTGGGCTAGCTAATTCGTATTCTTTTCAATATAATACATTCAAACACTTCATGAATATATATTATAATAAAATAAATTAAACTGTACTACTTTGTTTCTATTCCAATTCATAACAAAATTATTTATTTTGATCATTAAAAAACACGCCTAGACTTATAAAATATTTTCTTTTGACATCTGTAAAATGTTTCCAATAAAAATTACCAATAAAAGTTCATAATAATTTGATTTTGATTGTTAAATGACACACAAATACTTATAAAATATTTTGATTGTTAAATGCACTACCAATAAAAATTCATAATAATTTGATTTTGATTGTTAAATGACACACAGATACTTATAAAAAAAATTGATTGTTAAATGCACTTTTAATAAGTTTAGTGGGTTTTCACTTCTGTATTTGTAAGAAACAAAAATGTACTTCAATGTTTCTATTCTAATTCATTGATTTCAAATGTACCACACTTCTCGATCCATCAAACTTGGTTAATGGAGTCCAGTAAAGCACTTACAAGCAACATATTATAGACTGTCTATAAAAACTTTATTATGGGAATAGCTAATTAATGTTTTTTAATGTAATATGTTCAAACATTTCAAAAATAAATACTGGACATACAACATATTATAGACTTTGTTTATAAAAACTTTACTATGGGAGTAGCTAGTTAATGTTTTTTCAATGTAATATGTTCAAACATTTCAAAAATAAATACTGGACACTTGCAATAACTAGAATGGGTTTTCCCTCTTTCTTCATGTATTTGAAAAAAAACCAATTGTACTATAAAATTTATATTCTAATTAATAATTTTTTTTTACCTTAATCGGTATACTTAGACTTTATCCAATACAATATTTTCTCTTGTTGGCTCTAAAATAGTGCCAACCACATATCATAATATATAGTATTGAATAATGAATATTTCTTTAAATGTTAGATGATTATATTTATATTATAAAAAGGAATCTAGGCTTAACCAATCAACATAATCCAAAGTAATAATTGATAGTTAACAATGTGGAACATTTGACTTCTTTGAAGAGGTTGGATGCCAGGTGTGGAACATTTGACTTCTTTGAAGAGGTTGGATGTTGGGGGATGCGAGAAGCTTCAGAGCATCCCAGGATTGGGGCAGCTCACAAAGCTTACAGATCTTAATGTTCATGGATGCCGTGAGATACGTGAGCTACCAGGTGTGGAACAATTGACTTCTTTAGGGTTCTTAAATGCTTGGGAATGCAAGAAGCTCCGGAGCATCCCAATGTAACGTACCTTCCCGTGGTTCCAATGATGTCAATTTATGGGGCTTTTCATAAAACTCAGCCCATTCATTAGATTCATACACATAAATTCATAAGTGTGTAGATGCAAATTAAGTAATAAGCACAGTGGAATTGAAGCTCATCCACACACATATCATATGCATACAACATATCAAAACAAACATCAATTTAAACATTGCAGAAGTAAATACATATGCATAAAAACACTTATCTTCATTGTGCAATTGTCCCAGACAACTAGCTATGTCGTTGCAACGTTCCACCCAACCATAGGCCAGTTGTGTTCATCAATCTCTCAACACAACTGCCACCCCCGAGCTGGGCATGATTCTTACAAGGAAGAAAAGGGGACATTCTGTCATAGACCCAAATTTCTTGGTTAGTAAAAATGTGAATTTTTTTGAAAAACTTTTCCTAACAACCACTACATCGGACAATATTTCCATGTTCATTGTTAATTAACTCATTGGATCCTTCAGTCTTATTATTTTCGTACTAGCATTAATATGATGAAAAAGAATAAACATACGACCAATATGGAAGTGCACCTACTATCAATAATAAATAAATAGTTCCATTTATAAACTTACTTACTTATGCCACAATTTATACAATAATGATCATTCAACATGTTAAAACAACATGTCATGATTTGTTCTAGTCCTCCTTTGGTTAATGATATGTATATGGAAATATTACTTATAACTCAAATTTAACCAACAATTTCCTAATACAAGCTGATCAATATATAAGAAAAATACTTCATCTAACCTATAGTACCATCAAGAATTCATTTGTCATTGTAGACCAAACATAAGAGGTCAAAATAATATTGATACACGTCAACACAATATCAAATAATGCACAATTAGGGGACCATTAAAAGAAATGTTTTAATGCAATAACTAATGATAGTTAAAAGATATATTCATAACAAAACTTATGTGCTTCACTTTTTCTTTAACTAATGATGCATGGTCTCGATCATATCTTTTCAATAACACCATTATACGAATTAGCCCAAAAGCTTGCATTAGTGCCATCTCTACATTGAACCATTCTCTAAAACTCTTGCTCATTAAAAGAATAATACAAGTGCCATCTCTACATTGAACCATTCTCTAAAACTCTTGCTCATTAAAAGAATAATACAATTACCAGAAGGAAACAAAATATACATAACACAACTAATATGCACAAAATTTATGAACTCATGAGCATCCAAGAAGGTGTACACAACCAAGGAACACATAAAGGAGAAACCAAAATACCAAATACCGTGGTTCACCCCAACTTGGGCTAAGTCCACAAAACCTGTCAATTAATTATTCATCAAATCAAATCGAGAGATAAAAAATTACAAACACTGATGTTGTTTTCCTCTAGCTTAAATCTCTCTTCAAAGCTAGAAATTATCATGTTCACCGTATAGTAATATATTATCTAATTATATCTTTACTTCGATTAATAATAAATACCCCTTTTTACTTCATTCGTTGGAATGACTAAGTATTATCATACTTATAATGAATTCTACTTTGCCTATATTTATAAAGTAATTGCATAACCTTCTTAATATGAAATAAGATATCTTATCAATTTTATATATATAAAATATTGCATAACTTTTTATTATGAAATAACATATCTTATCATCGTATATATATGTAAATCAAAGTCTAGTAAATGGATAAAAGGTCATAATGTAAAGGACTTATACATATGCGTATCTATGGCATATCTATATATGTATCGTCTTTAAAAGATTGAGAATATTTTATCATGAAATAAAATTGATCTAAATGTATAGGTATGTTTTTATATAAGTTGAGGTCTTAACTTGAGGATCTAAAACATTTAGCCTACAACCAAAGAGACATGCGATGATTCTGTTTAAGTGTAATAACTCAAATCCATAAAGAAGTTAACTTCAGAAATGATGGTGTCGGTTACTAGAAATTTAAAAAAAAATGGAGTGTAGGATTTCTACGTTTCTATACTAAGACAGAGGCAAGAAGGCGGCAACAAGGAGTGTAGGATTCTTACGTTTCTATACTAAGACAGATGGCAGTTCTAAAAAAATATCCTGGAACCAAATGGCGACCCAGCTTAGATCCCACACTCCACTAAGGGAGGCAAACTTGCTAAATTTGCGCCCTATATTCCTCCACGAGATCTTTGGTTAAGACTCATCTTGCTTCCACTATCGCTGTAGTGGTGGAATGGGTATGAAGTAGTTGGTATTGCGATTTAATGAAATACCTTCGCCCTTATATTCATATTTGTCCACCATACAATAAAAACATTCATGTGGTAAATGCCTATGCATTTCTTAGTAGTTTGTTATCCCAATTAACTTTGCTTATATTACTTACACCATTATATTACTAAGATGTGTACCCATAAATAATACTTACACCATTATATTACTAAGATGTGTACCCATCACATTCGAATATACATATATATAAATTACTAGGTTATCCTAACTCTTTTAAATAAGTCCATTGTTGACTTATATACCAATTCATATGTAACTCATTTAATTTATGATATCTCCTTTAATTATAATGAATATATCCACATATTAACTAAGTGTAGCCATATTATTACATTCTACCAACTTCATCCTTTATAATATAAGCTTTGGTAATGTATTACGTAATTCTCTTTAAACCATCTTGACACCATAATGTGTATATCTATATAAACATATTTTGCTATAAATATACACAATAATACTTTTTCTCCAAAACATAACCTTTTTAATTTAATAAAAAGTATTATATCCAAAAAGCATATAACTATCTTTTAATAGTTATCACTATTCTAAATCTTTTCCATATATGTATGACTCTCATACATATGGTATATAATATCCAATCAAGTATTATTCTTAGTAACCTTTTTCTTTTTAGGATATAGTTAAGTGTACATATCTTTCTAGCATGACACTAACTCCAATAATAAGCTAAGTTTATAAATTATATGTTAAAACATATAATCTTATATTATTTATTTATTATTTCTAACTTATAATATTAAAACATATATTTTATGTTTTGTATTCCATCAATGTATACATATATATATAAGTGGATACTTGATAATTCTTTAGGGTAACTTTTTAGTAGCAAATCTCAAATGTCATGATTATGACTAAATGTCATAGTGAACTTAAATCTTTTGAAGTTCTTATAATATGTGTATAGATATATATATGCAGTAACTTTTCCAGTCGCTTAGTTTATGTTCTCTTGTATTTAGGTGGCATTCTTAATATTTTTGTTTTAACGAATGATCAACACTAGACTACTTTACCCCCAATCACCCATGGGTACCAAAGTGACATAATTCATCGTTGACCTATCCTCCCTAGTGCAAATTCAAATGTCTGTCGTGGCGTCACTACTTCCAGTGACCTAGGTCTACCACCTAGTTTTACAATCTTTAGAAAATAAACATCATTAGACACAACGATTACTGGTGGGGCCTTGGACTTGAGCTCCTCACCATAAAGGATTACAATAATTATTTACAAAAGTAATAATAATAATAATAATAAGGGTCAAATTGGAGGGATGTTACACATTCATACTCATACACAGCCAAATAATCATTTCATCTCAGCCAAGCCCGTCCACAGCTGGGTTTATCAGGCTAAATCTGAACCCTGTATACTTGCACTCAAGCTCAAGCCAAAGCAATGGAGGCCCCTAACCCATGCCCCAACATACTCTTTGGTCACACAGCAAGCACAATCATTGGGCAGGGATACACATTTAACAATGGGATTTACAACATGATGGCCATGGGTTTTTCTCCAATTCGTTTCCAGCCAAAAACGAATTATGGGATGGGGAAGAACATTCATAGGGAGTTAAATGATTTCTCCCCCAATATCTAATCATTCAGCAGCCAAAATGGTCTCTATGGAACCCCAATTGGATTCCCCTTCTTCCCCACTGGTATACAACACAAAAACGCCCTTCTCCCAGCTGAGGATCAAGAAGAACACATAAAAACATGGCTGGAAAATGCCCACGTAGCTCCAAACTCGTGAGGGAGAAAAACTGTTTGATGGATAATGGCTTGGGGAGAAATTCATGGCTCTTTTCTTGGCCAAGAAGCAAAACACGATTTTCCATGCAGGGTGGCTTTCCCATACTCGAATTTGGACAGCCATACCTCCCATTCCACAAGGCATTAACTACCTCAACCAACTCTTGGGAGAAATCAATGATTAGGTACAAAAGTCAACATGGATAGTTGAGGGTTTGATGGGTTCTTGCATTGACACTTGACTTGACTTGATTGGCTCCAAGGGTTTGAATGTTTTCTCTCCCAAATCCTTGTAAAATCATGCCCCCATCTCTTGTTGCATTGCATAGCTAGTTGTGGGTATTTTATTAAAATGCAAATTTGCATGATGTTGAATTCCAATGTGCCTGACTAGCACACAAACCATAGCATCAATAAATCGATGGTGGTGCCTTGGCCTTGAGCTCCTCACCATGATTTGATAACAATATTACATCATTTACATTTTAATGCAATAGGGTCAAGATGGGGATGTTACATTCCCCTCTCCTTGAAATAACACCGTCCTCGGTGTTCCAACACTTAGGAATATATACCCACTTTACACATATCCAAAATTTCACAATTGGTGGCAGGTATGTCCTGCATTTCATCTCTTTACTTGAACTTCCAGGAACAAGTACTTTGGATTCCACCAGCTGATCTTGCTGGTTTTGATCTTCTAGCTCTATAGGTGGGCATTGCTCCACAGCAATCCCTTCCCTTATTTATCTTCCAACTGATCTACAAATCTGGAGTTTCATGACTTCCATCTTTCTTGTTATCGTAACAACAGTTTGAGGAATATTTTTAGCCAAAACAAATAGCTTTTGGCTTGCTTCCATGATCGATATGCACAACTGGCTCTCACTTTGTTTACTAGCAACACTTGGCTAGTACTAATTGCACCCAATGGCTTTGAATTTCTCACATGCGAGATTCATCATGGCAATTCCTATTAGGACAAGCATAAAACAAATTAAAATTAGTCAATTATGTTCTCTATTGACTTGGAACGTCCATGCTTCACTCATGTTACTTCCACACTTTCATGCTTTCCCAACATACACATGAACTCATTCATGTTCATCCTTTCACAGGGAAATAACTATTTTAACATTCACAATTCGTTTCAAGCAATTAAACACAATCTATTTTCATCTATGACATGCATTCAACAATCGTTTGTTTCTAAGATGCATCAGTCAAAAGGAAAGAGAAGAATAAGAGTTTCCCCCTCTTAGTCTTGTTTCAATTCGGAGCCACGCCATCACTTGTGGTTTCATGCTCCTTAGCCTATTTCACTTCAATGTGAATGCTTGAGTTTCCCTTTCTTGGTCATGACACTTAGTGTCTAAGGTCTGTCTAAGTATTTTCAACTAGGGAACCCTTCCCCATTGTTGCTTACAGAACCTTTGGCTGCTAAGACCCTCACATTTCCACTAGCACCATCTTTAATTACTGCTCATACTGAGCTCTCTTTAGGACATTCACGTGTCCACATGCATCCTACAAATGCTTTCATATTCCTTGCTTCCAACAATAACTACACTCAAACATTGAATCAATTCACATGTTCAGTTTATTCTCAAAGGGTTTATTTCTAAACAAGAGTTTAATAAATCATAAACAATTCATATACACAGGTATATTCATAAGCAAGAAGATGTAAGATAACCAAATACTTATCTGTATTGGATGTCTTCATTTTATTCCACGGGATCCGTCTTTGCTTTACAAGCCTTGGATTTCCTGTGGACACAATAATGAATGTTGGGCCAGCACGCAGGCTACTCCACAACCATTCGAATAGGCAATGCCAGTCCAGTACGCCGACTGGGTTTATCAATCATCTCATTGAGCAATATGCTAGTCCAGTGCTCCGACTGGTTTTATTAATTAATTGAGAAATTTTTGGCGAGCACGCCGGCTGCTCCACAACATCAATTGGTTAATGCTTCCACCAACTGCTTTCTAAATTTATCAAAAATTTTATAGCGCCTGACCAGTTACTCTCTGGTTTACCAAGAATTTATAGCGTCCGACCAGTTACTCTCTGGTTTACCAAAAATTTATAGTTCTTTTAGGGTCCTTGCTTTCCTGCAATGCCAAAGGTTTCCAACAAAGAAACAATAGTGTATCAGCTTAGTTGTTATAAGACTTATACCTGAAATCTTCATTATTCCAAACAAGAAATAAATGAAACTGAATACTTATCTGTATTGTGCGTTTCCTTTTCTGGTCCACAGGATCCTGCTTCGCTTTGTAAGCCTTGGGATCGCCTATGGACTTGGATGTTTGGCCAACACGCATGCTGCTCCACAACATCAAGTAGTTAATGCGCAACCAGTACACCTTCACGTTGACTGGGTTTACCAAGCATTTGTGTTACCCAACCAGTCCCATACCTAGTTGGCCTTCTCCATTGCCGAGCCACTACATTCATCTGGATCATCGACCAATGGAAGGAAACTGCACCACCGACCATTATAGGTCAAGGCTCTACCACTCTTCCTAGGCTTGCATCGGCCTTTCATTCACATAACAATTATTCACCCACACAAGGATGGTACTCCTTCTCTTGTGTAAACCAGCGGTTCCCTTTAGGAACTCTTTAGGTGACTCTCTTAACTGCAGGCTATCATGGCCCCATGATACCCACTCACACTTCACAAAGGTTACCACTGCTCATACAGTCCTCTTGAGTACCCTTTCTCTTCACATTGCCCCTTAACGTGCGAAACCAAATTGCATCTGTATAAGCTGACAATCACAAGAAGGTTATGCAGGCTCATCAGTATTGCTAGTCTAAAATTGTAACCATATTTCATAACATTCACTATCAAGTATTGAAACACCAGGAATGCGTCCATTCCCTTAGGGCGTAGTCAATATTGACAACCCCAACATAACCCAGCACCCGAAAGGTATGCATCCCTTTCTTATGTAAGTCATGTAGGCCCTAATCATACTCAAGCAGTCTGGGAAAATAATAAAACATGGTCTACATTTTAAATCTAATAACCAGACATGTATATTCTTAGTTAGGGTCACATAATACTCATTTGTTTTGCAAAAGTATCGTTTCTTCATTGGAGAAGAATGGGGGATCCCTTCTCTGACTCAGCAGTCCTTCGGTTTTCCACCCCAATCATTTCACGTTCCATAACCCACACATGCCTTCTTGGCATAATTTTACTGTCTCACTCGCATCGTTTACCAACATGCAGTTCTGCTGAGACATTATCAAAATTTACTATGGTGTTTCCCTCGAAACCCATTATCAAAGCATGGGGTCCTTCACTTGGAGTTTGGCTTCTGCAGGCCATCACACATGGTCTTCCTGCAATGTGTCTTCCTGGAACACTTATCAAATAGCCAAACAGTCAACAACATTTAACAATAAATTCAAATCTGATTGTGCCATAACCAATCAACGGCATTAATAATTAAATTCAATATGAATTTGCAATTCTGTCTACTACAAAAATTGATTTGCTTAGCAATGAGGCTATCCTCATATTGTTTGGCTCTCATAAGTGGTATTACTATGTTCATTATGGTTTCACCCTTTCTACCATTCATGAACATCCACCAACAGCATGTCCTCCTGACACAACTTTATATAAGCCAAACAGTCATTAGCAATTATTAGCAAAATTTCAAATCTGAAATGTATAGATCTGTTTTCCTACAGAAATTAGATTTGCAACCATGAGATTATTCTCATAAATTTAAATCAGACAATTTTCAGATCTATTCCATGCATAAGTTACAACCGTGAGAAACTCCTCATAACCTTTGGCTTTTGCACATGGTAGATCCTGGTCTTTACTATGGACTTATCCTCATTGCCATACGGAAGACATTTCTACCTGAAATCTGAACTTCAATCAGCCAAACACGTGTGAGTATCTATGCATATAATCCTTTCATTGCTACAACAGTCATTGAATTGATCTCAGAATTATAACACTCAATAATTCAAACACTTTCAGCTGTTAACATTTGAAATGCAATGAAATACATATCTCTATATATGCATCATTATCATAATAAAATTTCAAGACACGGATACACTACCCATGCAATTTAAATAAACTATAATTACTCATTACTTCACATCCATATTCCTTTTATGCAACTCTGTATTTCCAACAAAGCACTCTGGTAGCCCATCAACATGTCTACCTTCTTCATGTATTCATTCTCCAACATTCACAGCAGCTCATGAAATGGTCTCAGGATTAAAAATAATTCACCATTTCATCTATTATCTAATTGTATTGAAACATATGCATGTCACAACCATGCATTCACACAATGCATCTCAACATGTGCACCCACACATTTGCATGCACATTCACAACATTTACATAATATTTTGATGTGCATTCACTCAATGAATAACCCCTCAATACAACCTTGCATTAATCCATAAATACTATGCATTCCAACATATTATGGCCTAACCATGACTTGGCATACACTACAATACGACCATAAGTCATCACTTGCTTGGGTTGTTAAACTCACAACCGACATACACAGATGGCATGATATAATTCGATATGAATGCATTGGGGTTTATAAGAAACTATAGGGTGTAAGGCTCCTTGCCTTTACTTACCCATACCTCACCATACTTGGTAGGTTGACATTCACATTCAGGCACTCAATACCACATGCAAACCAAATCAATATATTTTAAACATGGTTGAAGGGATCTTACCAAATCCTCTTTCAACATTCATGCAATCTAAGCACAAGTAACCATTACCTGCATGGCTGGGATTAACATCGCTTGATGTTACCTGATCAGTTGGCCTTTTACCAAGGCTTCACAGTCCTTTTGCCAACCTCCTGATCATAGATTTGTTGCACCATCCTTTCTTCAGAAGATTGTTGGTCATATGCAACAATCATCATCCACATCTTTAGCCATGCTTCAGTTGTCTTTGGTCCTACAACCAATGCGAACACAACTAATTATTAGCAACCACAATAATTATCTTAAGTGGCTCATTGCATATGTAAAACCTTACTATTTTACCAATATGCAATATCATATATATATATATATATGATATACAATATATATCATATATATATGCATATACAATATCATATATATATATATATATGCAATATCATATATATATATATATGCACAAACATTTTCACATGTACTGTGCAATGTCTATTAGTATTCCAACTAGTGCATATTCACTTCATTTATCCAATCTCTTGCATTTTCATTCATGCTTCTATGGTCTGATTCATACAACCATTATCAACTACATTAATTGTCATCAGCCATAGACAATACCATTAATGGGCTATTTCATGTGTGACTTCACTACCTTTACCCATATGCAATATCATGCTCATGCATAACAATTCACATTCATTATGCAATGACTCTCTAATCATGCCCACTAATCCATATGTATTTAATCTGCTACTCTCTTGCGTTTCCAGCATTCCTATGCCATAATTTTCAGTATATGAAACTCAGGAAATATAAATACAATAGAAAGAGAGGAGTTAAGGAATTCTCCCTTTCCAATTCCTCATTATGACATGGAGTTCCTCCTCCACATCATAACTGATCTTTTTCTTGGATTTCCTACCAAGCATACAAGCAATCATTAGCTATGATCTTCTCATGAATTAGCAATTCAATATATATACATACGTGTATAATATTCATTCTTGTTATTTTTCAAACATGCAATTCTTATGTGATAAACAAAAATAGTTTAAGATGAGGAATTTCCCTCTTATCAACATTGCCTTGCTGCTCCCATTACTCTTCCGCAATGCATATTACATCCAATTACTCTCAATAAGGCTTCCAAAACCTTTTATGCAATTCCTGCTTCTAATCCCAAGCATAGAGAATGCATTTCACACTTTCAACGACTATCTCTGGGGGACGGCGGGGGTCAAGGGCAGCGCCCTCGTTTTTTCTTTTTTTTTTAATTCCTTCGATCTCGCGCAATCTGGTGCATAAGTTCCATGGCATTTTTCAACTTTTTGGCACCTAACAAATCTTTCTGGAAAATAGCTGAAATTCCCTGTTTCGGAGCAACTCACCGAGTTCTTCCGACCCGTTGCGGATCAACTCACCGAGTTTTGTCGAAGGGTGAACTCGTCTATCTCTTCCGACCTGTTTCAAGCCAACTTCCCGAGTTCTTCCACCGTTTCGAGCCAACTCACCAAGTTCTTCCGCCGTTTCGAGCCAACTCAGCGAGTTCTTCCGTCGTTTCGGACCAACTTGCTGAGTTCTACCACCGAAAACACTTGGAAAAATCTTCCACTGTTTCGGACCAACTTGCTGAGTTCTTCCGCCATTTCGAGCCAACTCGCCGAGTTCTTCTGCCGAAAACACTTAGAATTTCTTTTGAAATTTTTCTTCCTTTCCCTTGCACTTCCGCAACTTTGTCGACGCAACTCAGCCAATTTCGCCAACCATTTCGGCTCCACTTAGAGAGTTCTGCCAAAACGCGTTGGCACAACCCAAACAAAAACACTTAGAAATTTTATTTTATTTTTTTCAAAATTACTTAGAAAAATTTGAAATTCCACAAACTTTGTCGGCGCAACTCAACGAATCTCACCGACCATTTCAGCGCAACTCCGCGAGTTTCGCCGACACAGCCTTGGCGGAAAACGCAGAAACGCTTGGAAAATTTTTCCAAATTTTGGAATGATCAGTGTTGAGCAGGAGGAATATTTACCTCTACAACTGCAATAGGTAGCCCATGAAGGCCCAATGCTGTAACCAATAACTCTGATACCATTATGTAACGTACCCTCCCGTGGTCCCAATGCAAGGAAGGGAACATGATGCCAATCTATGGGGATTTTCATAAAACTCAGCCCATTCATTAGATTCATACACATAAATTCATAAGTGTGCAAATGCAAATTAAGCAATATGCACAGTGGAATTGAAACTCATCCCCACACATATCATATGCATACAACATATCAAAACATGCATCAATTTAAACATTGTAGAAGTAAATACATAGAAAGAAAAACACTTATCTTCATTGTGCAATTGTCCTAGACAACTAGCTATGTCATTGCAACGTTCCACCCAACCATAGGGCAGTTGTGTTCATCAATCTCTCAACACAACTGCCACCCCCGAGTTGGGCATGATTCTTACAAGAAAAAGGGGACATTCATACTCATACACAACCAAATAATCATTTCATCTTAGCCAAGCCAGTCCACAGCTGGATTTATCAGGCTATATCTGAACCCTGTATGCTTGCACTCAAGCTCAAGCCAAAGCAATGGAGACCACTAAACCATGCCCCAACATACTCTTTGGTCACACAGCAAGCATAATCATTGGGCAGGGATACACATTTAACAATGGGATTTACAACAGGATGGCCATGGGTTTTTCCCTAATTCGTTTCCAGCCAAAAACGGATTATGGGATGGGGAAGAACATTCACAGGGAGGAAAACGATTTATCCCCCAACATCTAATCATTCAGCAACCAAAACGGTCTCTATGGAACCCCAATTGGATTCCCCTTCTTCGCCACTGGTATACAACACAAAAACACCCTTCTCCCAGTTGAGGATCAAGGAGAACACATAAAAACATGGTTGGAAAACACCCACATAGCTCCAAACTCATGAGGGAGAAAAACTGGTTGATGGATAAGGGCTTGGGGAGAAATTCATGGCTCTTTTCTTTCCCAAGAAGCAAAACACGATTTTCCATGCAGGGTGGCTTACCCATACTAGAATTTGGACAGCCATACCTCCCATTCCCCAATGCATTAACTACCTCAACCAACTCTTGGGAGAAATCAATGATTGGGTACAAAAGTCAGCATGTGTAGTTGAGGGTTTGATAGGTTCTTGCATTGACACTTGGCTTGACTTGATTGGCTCCAAGGGTTTGAATGTTTTCCCTCCCAATTCCTTGTAAAATCATGCCCCCATCTCTTGTTGCATTGCATAGCTAGTTGTGGGTATTTTATTAAAATGCAAATTTACATGATGTTGAATTCCAATGTGCCTGGCTAGCACGCAAACGATATGCATCAATAAATCGACGGCGGAGCCTTGACCTTGAGCTCCTCACTATGATTTTATAACAATATTACATCATTTACATTTTAATGCAATGGGGTCAAGATGGGGACATTACACCCAAGCTTGGGGAAGCTCACAAATCTTACACAGCTCGATGTTCATGGATGTAGTCATATATAAGAGCTACCAAGTGTGGAACATTTGATTTCTTTGAATAGGTTGGTTGTTTGGGGATGCGAAAAGCTCCAAAGCATCCCAGGGTTGGGGTACCTAGAGGTTCGTGGACGCTGTGAGATACAAGAGATGGAACATTTGACTTCTTTGTAGATATTGGTTGTTTGGGGATCAGAGAAACTCCAGAGCATCCCAAGGTTGGGGCAGCTCACAAAGCTTACACATCTAGAGGTTCATGGCTGTCGTGAGGTACGAGACCTACCAGGTGTGGAACATTTGACTTTTTTGAAGAGGTTGGATGTTACAGGATCCGAGAAGCTCCAGAGCATCCCAGGGTTGGGGCAGCTCACAGATCTAGATGTTCATGGATGCCTTGAGATACGAGAGCTGCCAGGTGTGGAACATTTGACTTCTTTGGAGAGCTTGAAAGTTGGGGGATGCGACAAGCTTCAGAGCATTCTAGGGTTGGGGAAGCTTACAAATCTTACTGAACTAGATATCAATGGATGCCGTAAGATATGAGAGCTTCCAGGTGTAGAATATTTGACGTCTTTGGAGTTGTTGAATGTTAATGGATGTGAAAAGCTGAAGAGCATACCCGGTTTGGGGCAGTTCACGAAGGTTACAGAGTTAGCTATCAGTGGATGCCTTGAGATAGTAGAGTTTCCAGGTGTGGAACAGTTGACCTCTTTGGAGAAGTTGGATGTTGGGGGATGTGAGAAGCTCCATGACATCCCACGGTTGGAGCAGCTCACAAAGCTTACACATCTAGATGTTCATGGATGCCGTGAGATACTAGGGCTGCCAGGTGTGGAACAGTTGACTTCTTTGGAGAGGTTGGATGTTGGGGGATGCGAGAAGCTCCAGAGCATCCCAGGGTTGGGGCAGCTCACAAAGCTTACACATCTAGATGTTCATGGATGTCGGGAGATACTAGAGCTGCTGCCAGGTGTGGAACAGTTGACTTCTTTGGAGAGGTTGGATGTTGGGGGATGCAAGAAGCTCCAGAGAATTCGAGGATTGGGGCAGCTTACACAGATGAGACAAATAAATGTTAGTGAATGTTACGAGTTACAAGAGCTTCCAGGTGTGGAAGATTTGATGTTATTGGAGATTCTTAGTGCTCGCGATTGTCCCAAACTGCAGTGGAGTGAGGGAGTGGTAGAGCACCTGCGCCAACAATTAAATGGTGGCTTTATATACGATCACAGAAAAAGATGCATTTGTCTGCAGTTTCTACAATTTCCATGTATGTGGTGAGTGTTGAGTATTGATTATAATTCTGGCGAGCCTCGACAGTTGTAGCCCATGCAGGTAACATAGCTTTCAATTCTTCACATTCAATTGGAATGGTAAATAGTTCAAATTTAAGAAATGTTACTTATTAGTTTAAATTTAAATATTTATATAATAGAGGAATAAGAGGGGAAATGAAAAAAAAATTATTATTAGCCCTTAAAAGTGTGTGAAAATTTGGAAATAATTTTATTATTTTTATTTTTATTTTATCAAAATGGTGTGGAAATAACAGTTTTATACTCTAGGGAAATTTTGGAAAAGTTTCACTTTATTATTAATTTTCAAAATTGTATAGAAAGTATAGTCTTATATTTGATGAAATTGTTAGTTTTTAATTTTAATGAAAAACATAAAAAATTAATATATGATATTTGTAATTTTCTCAATCTAAAATGAATATTAACAAATCAAATTTATGTTTTTAAATTTTATTTATTTTGAACAACTTGTAATGTTTTAATTAAATTTGTAATTGATTTAAATTGTAAAATATAGATTATTGAACTGTTGTATCAATTGATGAAAATATTATATTTATTAATATAATTACAATTGTCAATAATAAGTAATTTTAATCCAAACAATCTTACAATCTTGAATAGTAAAAGTGTCTTTTAATAATTTTGGACCCATAGTATTGGACGCATATGATTTGTAAGTTGTCCCATAGTATTATATGTCCCATGGTATTGACCCATAGTATTGGGCATAGACTTAGTATATAAGTGTGTGTTGAGGCCAATGAAGGTACCGTGAAGTTATTTGTATTGAGCTTGCTCAAAGGAGGTTTCCCGCTCGAAGTGGCCTACGATCAATAAAGCGATCCTGAGTTCTATTATTTCTGCTATCTCATGTATTTTCATTAATTAATTGTTTTAGGTTCTTCACATCTAGTATCAAAGCACTTTCTTGGGCTCGTTGGCTGAAATTTCTGCCAATTTGTTTTTCACATATGTTGTAGGTTCGGATCTAGGAATAATCCCTATCCACTTAACTGTGGGAAGTACTCAGGCATAAGCCATAAAACTCATTGTGAGGAGTACCACAGGAACCCCAAAGTAGCTGGCCCATTGAGAGGACCTGCTAGCGAAAAGGGCATTGACCCATACCTGATTGAATAGTTCCCCCTGTGAGGTAAACCAAGAGCTGTCATTTGTGGCAAAGCGGTTATCAGTTTTACCTGAGCCATGGAGTGAGGGGTACTGCCCCAATACGCAAGCTGTCAGACAGCATTGGTGGCCGAGTGAATCCCCTGAACCATTAGGAAGCCGAGCATACGGGGTCCATATCTATTTTTCAACTGATAATTTGCAGATTTCCTCTGTCCAGCATTGTTGCCAATCACTTCCGTGTTGTTTCAGATCTATCTATTGTCGATTCCTTCCGCGCCGTTTCAGATCCATCTATTGCCGATCACTTCCGCATTGTTTCAGATCTATCTGTTGCCGATCCCTTCCGCACTGTTTCAGATCCATCTGTTTCCGATCTCTTCCACGTCACTACAGATCCATCTATTGCCGATCCCTTCTGCACCATAGCAGATCCATTCTGGAAAAAAAATCCTGTTTTTTCGCCATATCTCCCTTGTTTTCACTCTGTCTCCCTTGAAACTTCCCTGACACCCCTGTAATCCCATTCTGCATCTTTTATTCCTAAGGACCCTATCCCAAATTCCACTTCCCAAAGATATAAATCTCACATTTGTCTATTTTTAGGGTTTCCCATAACTTCTTTAATTTTCACCCAATCGCCTTCAAATTTTTCCACCGTATTCATTCCCTATTTCTGCTTCTTTATCCCTCTTTGACAAATTTTCTCATTCTTTCACCCCGCTTCTGAAATCCTCATTTTCTGTGTCCCTGTCCATTCGAAAGTGTCCAAAACCTATTCAAACCCCAATTACCCATCAGAGTTTTTCCCAAATCCAAATTTCCCTTTACTAAATCAGCTTTTGTTTGTGTTTTTCTACCCATTCAAAAAAAAAAAACTCCTGGTTATGGTTGTCACCCATGCACAAGCAAAAACCATGGAGGAAGCACTTGCAGCCATCCAAACCAAACTCCAGGATCTGGATGAAAAATTTCTTGGCCTCCATCTTGAGCATTCAGCCATGAACAACAATTGACAGTCCGAGTCTTCATCAGACAATGGGTTCTCTTCTTCCAACAATTTTCGTGGTCCGAAGCTTGATTTTTCTCGCTTCAATGGTACTGAACCGACTGGTTGGATCTATCATGCAGAATAGTATTGCAGTCTATGTAATACTTTTGATGTCAACAAAGTTCCACTTTCATCCTTTCATTTGGAACAAGAAGCTCTTCAATGGTACCGTTGGTACATCAAGGCTCATGAAGAGCCCAAATGGCCAGATTTTTTTCAGCTCCTTTTGCAACGATTTTGTCCTAGTGCTTTTGATGACTTCACATGAGCCCTCACTAAACTTCGTCAAATTGGCTCTGTGAGAGAGTATCAAACAGAATTTGAGAAACTAGCCAATTACACAGAAAGATTGTCTGATGAATTCTACAGGAGTTGTTTTATCAGTGGTCTTAAGGATGAAATCCGCTCAGAGGTTAAAATGTTCTATCCAAACACAATGATGGAAGCCCTGGGGTTGGATAAGTTGGTAGAAGACAAGATTACAGCCCAACAATGCTCCAAACCCACTTTTGTTCCCTTCCAAAATATGGGTTCTCAACAACCTCCCATCCCGCCAGCTCCTCGACCAACTCCTATCAAGCATTTGTCTGAAACATAGATGCAGGCACGTAGAGAAAAAGGGATCTGTTATAATTGCGATGATAAATTTACTTAGGGACATAGATGTGTTCAGTAAAAGCTCTATCTCTTGGATGTGGATTATCCTCCTGCCTCTGAAATTGGTGAAGAAGCTCCAGATACAATGAATGATCAGGTCGACATTCAGGAGCCGCCTATTGACCCTCCGTCTCAGGAAGACCACCCAGAGATATCTCTCCATGCTTTAGACAGAATCACCAACCCCCAAACAATGCGGGTCAAGGGTTATTTCAAGAAGCTTCCTCTTACAATACTCATTGATTATGCTAGCACTCATAACTTCATTGACCCTTGGATCGCCAAATAGGCTGATTGTTTTGTCCATCCTTGCTCCAACTTTGAAGTTGTGGTTTCCAATGGGGGCACCTTACCTTGCAAGGGGAAGTGTCACAATGTGCGTATCTCTCTGGAAGATTATAACCTACGCTCTAACATGTTTGCCTTGTCCTTAGGCGGATGTGATGTGGTTTTGGGCGTTCAATGGTTACGCACTCTTGGCCCCATCTTATGGGATTTTGCTGAACTTTGGATGCAGTTTTCAGTCAATGGGAAACAACACAAATTTATGAGCTTACAACCAGGGTCTCTCTGCATCATCAGTTCACATCGACTGGAAAAGATCCTTAAGAAGAATTCACATGGTGTCATTGCTCAGCTCCACTCCATTCAGATGCACCCATCAACGGTCTCCACTACTTCCTTGGATAGATATGCAGGTGTCTTTGCTGAACCAGTGGGCTTGTCACCTTCAAGAGACCTTTCTAGTAAGAATTTAGCTGCATCTACATCTCAGAAGGAAATTATGGCTATTTTGCATGTAGTATAGAAGTGGCAGCCATACCTATTAGGGAATTATTTCTACATCAAGACTGATCTCCAGAGTCTAGAACATTTCCTGGAACAACGAGTCTCCTCCCTAGCACACCTGAAATGGGTTCTCCAACTCCTAGTTTATGCTTATGCGGTCACTTACAAGAAGGGTCAGGATAGTCTGGTGGAAGATGCTCCTTCTCGCACATTGGATGACCCAATTTCTCTTACAACTATTTATCTGCTTGTTCCAAATTGGTTGCACTCTGTTCAATAGGGCTATCTCTTCTATGAACTGCATGCTTCTGCATCGACAAGGCACTCTGGGTTCCTCAAAACATATGACCGAGAACAATGTAACTTATTTTGGCAGGGACTGAAAATGACAATTCAACAGATGGTGGTTGATTTTCATACTTTCCAATTCAACACGGGTGAACCGACACTCCTTTCGGCACTACTCCAACCCTTTCCCATCCCTACACAGATTTGGACAGCTATTTCTATGGATTTACTTGAAGCGCTCCGATGGTACAATACCACATCTCAAATGACACCATATGAAGCAGTCTATGGAAAGGCACCACTAGTTCTTCTTCCATACACCCTCAGCATTTCCCTAGTTCAGGGAATTGACTCGGTTCTTCGAAACCGCGATCAAATTCTTCTCATTCTGCAAGACAATCTTCACATGGCACGAATTCAACTGAAACAACAAGCCGATCAGCACCGTTCTGAGCACACTTTTCATGCAACTAATATAGTTCTTCTTCATCTACAAACTTACATGCAATCCTCCCTAAAACTCAAATGGCGTCATCTTCTCTCTCAATCTACCACAAAGGTATTCATTCAGTGGCACAGAATGCAACCCAAGGATGCTCCAGGGGAACCACTCCTTCTGATTCTGCATCAATTTCCACATTTAAAGCTTTGAGTACAAAGCTTTCTCTAAGGGAGAGGGGATGTTAGGAACCCGTGTCAACCCTTCTCTTTACTTTGTTAGTATATTGTTGTTGGATGCATATGCTTTGTAATTCATCCCATAGTATTTGTTGATCCATATTTTGTATCACCCCATGGTATTGACCCATAGTATTGGACGCATATGCTTTGTAAGTCATACCGTAGTATTATATGTCCCATGGTATTGACCCATAGTATTGGGTATAGAATTAGTATATAAGTGTGTGTTGAGGCCAATGAAGGTACCGTGAATTTATTTGTATTGAGCTTGCTCAAAGGAGGTTTCCCCTTCGAAGTGACCTGCGATCAATAAAGCGATTCTGAGTTCTATATTTCTGATATCTCGTGTATTTTCATTAATTAATTGTTGCAGGTTCTTCACACTTGCAAGGACTCCCTCAACAACTTAACTGAAAAGGACTCACCTCACAAGGTGAAACTTGGAGATGATTAATAGTATCCTATAAAAGGGGTTAGAGAAGCATCCTACAAGCTTGAATCATGAAATCCTATCAAGATGAAAGATGTCCTATATGTACTAGGACTGAAGAAGAATCAACTTTCCATCTTAGCTTTAGATGAGAAAGGATTTTGAGTTGCATTTGTTAATGGCCAAGTACGTATGTGGCCTAAAGGTAAAACCTGTGATGATGCAGTAGTGATTGGAGAGCAAGAGGGAGGATTGTACAAAATAAATGGACATGAACCAGAACAATCATTGGTTCATGAGACTATGGAACCAAGTGAACTATGGAATAGAAGGTTTGCACACATCAACTGCAAGGCATTACCGATCGAGAGCAAGATGGTGAATGGTCTATTGGAAATAATGGCACACTGAGAGGGGGGGTGAATCAGTGTGCTAGCACCCTTAACAATTTTCACTTCAAAACTTAAACAGAGTTCATCATTCACATTAAGATACTAAGTACATCAACATTCATCAATTAAGCATGTCATCAACATAGATCATAAGAGACACATCACATGACTACTATGGTAAAATTTATTTTTAATTTGATATGAATTACAATGAAAGACTTCAATCTTCGCAAGTACATCAACACCAACTGACTAAAGAGAACCAACTCTAACAACATGACCCAACCTGATTTTCTTAGCTCCAACTAAGAAAAGGTGAAAGACCCTACTTGCATTCACATTTTGTTCACTATCATGTACAAACCATGTCAAATCATCAAGAAGTTTCTTCAAACATTAATATTGCTCATGTCTTCAAAGGTTCTGCACATGCACTCATTCAAGATAGCAAGTAGTCTAAGGTATGTCCACTAATCCAAGAAATTGCCGCTCCAATTCAATTTGCATACTTTTTAATGAAAGTCAATAGAGGATTTTCAATTCAAATCAATTGCCAATGATGTTACTTGTCAAATCTCTACTCATCAACCTGCAAAACCTGCTGCTTAAGACTCATCCCAAGTCATCAACGGTCTGCTCATAACATCATGACAATCATCATAAGTCTTCTCAATACATCCAAGTCATCAAGGGCATGCTCAGTACATCTAGGTCTTCAAGCACTTCAACATGCCAATAATTCTATGAGCTGCTCATCATTAAGATGTCTGCTCACATGTCAATCATCAAAGGTATGCTCCATACATCCAATTCATCAAGGGCCTACTCAGTACATCTAGGTCTTCAAGCACTTCAACATGTCAAGACTTCTAGGAGCTGCTTATCATCAAGATGTATGCCCACAACTCATGCTCAAATATTCAGACAAGACACCCAAGATACTCCTCAGATTTGTTCCTTAAGTCAATTCGACTGCCTTAGGATGTCTAAAATAAGAGTTAAAACTTCAAACAAAACTTGCTTACCTTGCGACTGCCTTAGTATTCAAATACTCCACCGAAATCTGCCTCAGAGATGATTGAATTTCAGAGCTATAACTTAAAACTTCATCCTCCACTATGGCTACCTCAAAGTTGTTATATACCCAAAAATTAGAGCACCGAATTTCAAAGCTGATCCACACTTAACTTGCATTTGAATGAGTTATATATATAGTGTTCAACATGGAGTTTGACTGGGCCAACTTGCTATATATATATTAGATATAGTTTATACACCATTTTTCTTAAGGAAGATGACCTAGCTTGATGTTCACACAATAATTTTTTTATGTCATTGTACAATTAATTTTTTCCATGTCTTCATAATGAGTAAGAGTGTGAGAGAATCATGAGGGATGCACAATCTCCAAGAGCTATCATACCACCATTTATGTGGGTCTAAGACCCAATCCTTCACTTGCATTTCTCCAAGAGATTTTCCACATCAAATTTCAATGTCAAGGTCCTCATATAAGACACCAATGGTCTTCCTCACATACTCATGGGATACAAGAACATCATCAAAGTACAAATAGATCCATCATGGTCTTCAAGCACATCATCTCATTGTCATCAAGTGGTAGCATGGACCATCAAGATACCATGTGTGTGGACTTCATGACCTCATCAAGTTACAACAAATGACCCCATAATGGGTCATTTGTACCATCTAGTGCTACAAAGCACACACCAACTATGAATGGGCTCCAATGCCCAAACTACCATGTCATGCTTTCCATGTCATCAACCTTTGTCACTCCTTTGTCATTAATGGCTTGACATCAATGACAACCATGCTCAACAAACTCCCCCTTTTTCATTGATGGAAACACCTCTTCAAATACTCCTGCCCTTTGAAATTAATGACAAAGGGCCACTTTTTGAGATCATGCTAAAAGGTTTACTCCCCCTTTCATGTAGACTTATTCATTTACTGAGCTATCTGCTCCCCCTAAGAACGTTGTCAATTTGATATTTAAAAATCCTTTTCTTCAGTATGTTGCTTTTGTCATCATGTTGCTACTGTAATATCATGACTCAGTCCTGCTGGTTAGCTGATGGTTGTAGGAACACTCCAAGATTGAGTCACTAACTATCTCAATGTATAGAATGCTCATATGACCAATAACTTCAAAACACAATCAAGTATCTTCATTCTCAAATTTGCTTCTAATAATGATGCCACAATTGTATTCAGATCATAACTTCAAAAGGTGATTAGTATACTCAACAAATTCTTCTCAAGTATGATTTCAACCTGATCTAAGTTAGTCTTACTTAGTAGACTTGAAAAGGTGTATGAGTATTCCTTTCAAACTACACTTCAAACCTCTCTTTTTCAAGATCTGCATTGATGGCTTCTACAACAAAAATTCATAATCATCTTTCTTCAAGTTTTTCTATCAGATCTTCTAGCATCATCTACAAGGTTGTTTACCTCGGGATGTTTTGGACCTTTTATGATGATGGCCAAGATGCTATTCGATCTTTGAAACTTTGGTTTCCTTTGTCTCTCTTATACAAAATCCTTTAACTACTAACATCAGAAATTCATGTAATTTTGTTTATCTTCAACAAGGCTTGAAAAGTGTTGCTTCTAATCTTTGAATGCCTTAACAAAAAACAGAGATAAAATCATGTACTGCTCATGCCAATCATATATCAATCATCAAGGGGTCTCCTCATGTTGAGTTCTAATCATATGCTGCCCATCATGAAAATATTTCTAGTTGCTCTTCATACAATGATAAAAATCTCGATGACCAGTTGGATTATAATAAACTATATTACCAATATTAGTCATACAATCAGATACCAGCAACAAGTGTTTTCTTGAAGACATCCTTGCCAATCATATCCAAATATAGAGAGATTCATCAATGCACTTTATGGATGCTATAAGGAATGCATTAACAATCATGTAGTAAATTCATAAAAGGTAAGCATGCATCAAGGACAATCCTCCAAACATCACCATGTTGCTTCACTTCATTTGCTTCAGCTACATGTACAGAGAGTTCATGAGATCACTGCAAATTACTCTTTCTCCCCCTATCAACATGCCAATTGTAGCTAAGATCCTTGGACCTGTTCCACTACTTGGAGAAACCATTATTTACCTTTGAGTCCATCCTCCAACTCTAATAACTCAAGGTGTAATAAGGTATTTGAAAGACCTAAAATTTGGCTTGCCACATGGCATCCATCTTCTTTACACTGATCAAATTCATTGACATTCAACAATACATTCTTTTTCATCCATACCTGAGAGTGTCCTTACGGATAGGTCTTCTGGATATTATAAAATTCAAATGGCTCCCAAGAACTTACAACATTTCGAAAACCTAAAGGCATATTTTCCTACAAGGTTATGCCATTTGGTGGGCTTCAGAATGTAGGAGTTATGTATCAAGGAGCTATAACGGTGATATTTAAGGATCTACTCTATTTGAGCACATGTATTTTGAGCTTCAATTCTTCCCGCATTATTCTTCTTCCATGGTTCATAGGTTATTCTAGCTAATGTGTATGAGGGACTCATCATAGGTTGTTTTCTTGGACTTGCACAATTTTGGGCTTTATGACCAAAGCCATAGATATTGTAACATCTCAAGATGTGGCAATTTGTAGCAATATGACAAACACGGTTACATGTCCAACATTTAACCATATTGTTTGGAGGCCCAACACTTCTTGCATGAGGTCTTCAATCCAATGGCTTATGACCAAAATCATTACATGAGTAGAAATAACCGTTGAAACTGTTTTTGTACCTGGATTCCTGATTCCACCTTGAGGATGTCTCTTTTCTGAACTTGCTTTGAGGAGTAGGACTAAATCCTTGATGTCCTCCAAATTTTCTAATGTCTTTTGCAGTTATATGAGATACATCTTGGTTTTCACTCTTGGGGGATGATGAGCTTGCTTCAGTCTTCTTAGGATTCTTTGAACTATCTTCATATTTTTTGCTTTCTTGTTGTAACCCAAGCCAGTCTTGTCAAAATGTTATCTTTGAGAAATCAAGATCTCATATAGAATGGTAGAATTGTTTTCGAACTTGACATATGCACTTGAATTTTCATTCTTATTCCTGAGATCAGCCACTTCCATTTCAATATTTTCACAAGTCTTCTCTTTTTCATCCAAATGGTTCTTCAAAACATCTTCTATTCTTTTGGCTTCCTCAAGTTGAATTTTCAAATCAACATTAGCCTTCCTTGTTTCTTCAATCTCTTCTAAATTTTCACTAGGATCTTCTTGTTCTTCTTCTTGGATGATCAGTTTGATGTTTAATCTTTCAACTTCATCTTCTCTGTCTTTTAGCTCATCTTGTAACTCTTTGTTCTTGTGTTTCAGTTTCTTGAGCAATACCATTGTCTCCTTTTGGTATTTTTCGAAGGACCTCAAAATTTTATTTGTGAGCCTCAAATTATATTTGAGATCAATATCCATTAGGGTATATGCAAGCGCGTGATTGGATTTCAACAAGTCTTCCTTATCATCTTCTGCAAGTAGACTTTCAACATCATCACATTCAGAGCTACTACAATAAGAATGATCCTTACCTTTCATGATGTTTGATGCTTTCACTACCTTTTCTTCTTGATTCACATCTTCAAAGGGCTTGACTTCACTTTCCATATTTGTTTCTTGGTTTCCTCTTTGGTACTCACTTTCCAACTTAAACCATAGGTATTTAGCTAAAGTGTATTCTCCTACATTCTCTTTGACAGAGCTTGAGAGTCCATCCATAAAACATTTCAAGGCAATGGTGTTGTCCTTCTTGGCATCTTTTTGTGTAGTTGTCTTGGTATTCTTACTGGACGGAATGGGTGGATTGATCACAAAATCCCAGACACCAAAATTATTCAAATAAGATTTCATCTTACTTCTCCACCCAAAGTAATCTGTCACATCAAATACTGAAACTTCATCGTTGGAGAACTCTGCTTGTCCTTCCATTGTGTGTCCACAAATCTCCTTCAAGATGGAAAGGCTTGTGATGAAGGTTGGATCTGATACCAATTGTTGGACACAATGGTACACTGAGAGCGAGGGGGGGGTTGAATCAATGTTCTAGCACCCTTAACAATTTTCACTTCAAAAATTAAGTAGAGTTCATCATTCACATTAAGCTACTAAGTACATCAATATTCATCAATTAAGCATATCATCAACATAGATCATACGAGACAAATCACAAGACTAGTATAGTAAACTTTATTTATAATTTGATATGAATTATAATGGAAGACTTCAATATTTGTGAGTACATCAGCACCAACTGACTAAAGAGCACCAACTCTAACAATAGGAACCGACCTAGTTTTCTTAGCTCCAACTAAGAAAAGGTGCAATGCCCTACTTGCCTTCACATATTGATCACTATCATGTACAAACCATGTCAAATCATCAATAAGTTTATTCAAACATTAATACTACTCATGTATTCAAAGGTTCTGCACATGCACTCATTCAAGATATCAAGTAGCCTAAGGTCTGTCCACTAATCCAAGAAATTGCTGCTCCAATTCAATTTGTATACTTTGTCATGAAATTCAATAAAGGATTGTCACTTCAAATCAATTGTCAATGATGTTACATGTCAATGCTCTGCTCATCAACCTGCTGATTAAGACTCATCTCGAGTCATCAAAGTTGTGCTCATAACATAATGACAATCATCAGAATTCTTGTCAATGCATCCAAGTCATCAAGGGCCTGCTCAGTACATCCAGGTCTTCAAGCACTTCAACATGCCAAGAATTCTACGAGCTTCTTATAATTAAGATGTTTGCTCGCATGTCAATCATCAAAGGTCTTCTCAATACATCCAAGTCATCAAGGGACTGCTCAATACATCCAGGTCTTCAAGCACTTCAACATGCCAAGACTTGTAGGAGTTGCTTATCATCAAGATGTCTGCTCATATCTCATGCTCAAAGATTCAGACAAGACACCCAAGATAATCCTCAGATTTGTTCCTTAAGTCAATTCGGCTGCCTTAGGATGTTTGAAATCAGAGTTAAAACTTCAAACAAAACTTGCTTACCCTACGACTGCCTCAGTCTTCAAATACTCCACCGAAATATACCACAGAGATGATTGAATTTCAGAGCTATAACTTCAAACTTCATCCTCCACTACGGTTGCCTTAGAGTTGTTATATACCCGAAAATCAGACCACCGAATTTCAGAGCTAATCCACACTTAACTTGCATTTGCATGAGTTATATATATAGTGTTATATATATATTTTATACACAATTTTTCTTAAGGAAGCCAACCTAGCTTGATGTTCACACAATAATTTTTTTATTTCATTGTACAGACAATGTTTTCCATGCCATAATTTAATTGGTTCAAGGTGTAATGTGTTTTCCATGTAATCATTTAATTGGTTCAAGGTCTAATGTGTGTTCCATGTCATCATTTAATTTTTTCAAGAGATCCATGTTAACATTGTGCATCCACGACAAAGTAAGGGCTCTTCATAAAAGGTTCCATCATGTCTTCATAATGAGTAAGAGTGTGAGAGCATCATGAGGGATGCACAAGATCCAAGAGCTATCATACCACCATTTATGTGGGTCAGAGACCCAATCCTTCACTTGCATTTCTCCAAGATATTTTCCACATCAAAGTCCAATGTCAAGGTCCTCATACAAGCCACCAATGGTCTTCCTCACATACTCATGGGCTACAAGAACATATCAAAGTACAAAGAGCTCCATCATGGTCTTCAAGCACATCATCTCATTGTCATCAAGTGGTAGCATGGACCATCAAGCTACCATGTGTGTGGACTTCATGACCTCATCAAGTAACAACAAATGACCCCAGAATGGGTCATTTGTACCACCTAGTGCTCCAAAGCACACACCAACTGTGAATGGGCTCCAATGCCCCAACTACCATGTCTTTCTTGCCATGTCATCAAACTTTGTCACTCCTTTGTCATTAATGGATTGAAATCAATGACAACCATGCTCAACATTGTCTACCCGAGATTCAGACAAAACATGAAGGCATATGCAAAGTATGTGCGAAAGGAAACAATGTGAAGAAACCATTTCCAAGCATTGATATCAAAGCAAAAGAGATCTTAGAGATAATACAATCAGACATGTGTGGACCTATGTCTTCCAACTCACTAAGTGAGTATGCATACTATGTCTCTTTTTTTTATGACTATTCTTATAAAATATAGATCTATTTCTTGAAAACTAAAGATGAAGTATTTAGCAAATTTAAAGAATTCAAAGGAGTTGTAGAAAATCATATTGAAAAGAAAATAAATACCTTAAGGTCAGATAATGGAGGTGAATTTACCTTGGTATTTCAAAACATTATGTAAAGAATCAGGGATTAAGAGGGAGATGATCACTCCCTATAATCCACAACATAATGGTGTTGCAGAAAGAAAGAATAGAACAATAATGGAAGACGTGAAGGCCATGATCCATGATCAGGACCTTCCAATGTACTTATGGGTGGAAGCAACAAGTACAAAATAGAAATCCACACTGTGTACTTGAGACCAATACACCTAAAGAGATGTTTACAGGAGAGAAGCCAAAAGTTAGCCATCTCATAATATTTGGTTGTCCTGTATACACATGTTCCAAAAGAGAAAAGAACCATGTTGGATCCTTCAGGAAATAAGTGCACCTTTGTTGGGTATAGTGACTCATCAAAGGATTACATAATCTATATACCCGGCTTCAAGAATATCAAGACCAATAGAGATGTTTCCTTTGATGAGGATACACCTTTCATCATATCGAGGAAAATTCACTCTGATGAAGCACATGAAGAAGAAATTGAATCTCCCAGAGTTAGAGACACAGTTATGGAATAGTTGATTCCATAAGAACCTAAATACCATGATATGACTGAGCCACAAAGACCTGTATATCCACCTCTAGAGGTGAATAATCACAAGATAAGACCAGCCTGGGCACATGATATTATTGAAGATTCAAAGCAGTATGACGATCCAAAAGGGACTTCCATAGAAAGCAAAAGACCTCGACCATATTCTAGCTATGTAGCCTTGTTATGTGATACCATTGATGCAGAGCCTTTCAGTTATGAAGAGGAAACTGAAAATAAAGTATGGAAGGATGCTATGATCGAGGAGAATTAGTCAATCATGAATAATGATGTATGGGATGTGGTTTCGAGACCAGAAGGGAAGTCCGTAGTGTCTTCCAAATGGGTCTACAAGATAAATCATGCAGCAGATGAAAATGTTGAGAAATATAAGGCAAGATTTGTGGCTCGAGGGTTCTCCTAGGAAGAAGACATATATTATGAGGAGACATTTGCTCCTGTGGCTAGATACACTTTGATTAGATATATTGACTTGCTATAGAATAATTAATGAAGTGGAAGGTACATTAGATGGATGTGAATATTGCCTTCCTAAATGGTGTAGTAGAGGAGGAAATGTATGTGGAGCAACCACTAGTATTTGAGACACATTATATTAAGACTCATGTGTGCAGATTGAAGAAGGACTTGTACGGATTGAAACAGGAACCCAGGACATGGTACGACATGATTCATGGATTTCTGACGAGCTTAGGATTTACCAAGGGTAAAGCATATTCCAACCATTACTCCAAGGTTGAGGATGGGAAACCTGTGATTCTACTGTTGTATGTAGATGATCTATTTCCGACAGGTGATGAGAAGCTCATAGTAGAAACGAAGAGGAAGCTTGTTGCAGAGTTTGAGATGAAAGAACTGGGTATGATGCAGTATTTCTTAAGTCTTGAGGTGTGGCAGAATCCAGAGGAACGTTTCCTGAGTCAGGGAAAATATGTGGTAGAGATCCTGAAGAGATTCAGGATGATGAATTGTAAGGCCATAGACACACCTATGACATCGAATATGAATTTGTTGTGTGATGCTTCTTCAGATATGGTGGATTCCACTGTACATAGGCATATGATTGGTTCATTGATATACTTAACGAAAACGAGGCCATATTTATGCTTTGTGGTGAACACACTGAGTCAATACATGGTATAGTCGATACGTGCTCACCTGGTTGTGGAAAAGCATGTATTGAGGTACCTAAAGGGTAAAATTGATTATAGCCTCATATATGCATCATATCAGAGTATTAACCTCTAGGGTTATGTTGATGCAAATTGCGCCGGTAGTGTCACATATAGAAAGAGCACATAAGGGTGATGATTAAGTTTCAGATCTGATATGATCTCATGGTTCAGTAGGAAGCATACGGATGTGGTACTCAGTACAACCAAAGCATAGTATATGGAATATTGTTTGGAAAGATGCTAGGCAGTGTGGCTTTAGAAGTTGCTTGCATCATTGTTTGATATCGAGTTAGAGGTGACTTGTATTCTCTATGAAAACCAAAGTTATGTGAAGTTCTCTGAGAACCCGATGTTTCATGACAAGTCAAAGCACATCGAGATCATGTATCACTATATCAAGGATATGGTTCAGAGAGGAGTAGTGAGGCTCCAATATATAGCGACAGAGGAGGATATAACTGATGTGTTTACCAAGACTCTATCAAGAGTGAAGTTTGAGTACTTTAGGGACAAGCTTGGAGTGGTCCAGATCAAGAGGGAGTGATGAGTAACCTAGCACGTGTGAGATGCAGGTAGTCATGGTTCATGTGACATAATTGAGTCTCTTGGGCGTGTCTCCACTTGAGATGTGAGTTGTAGCGGGTAGTCATGGGTTATGTGATGTAATTGAGTCTCCCAGATTACACTCACAAGGTTGTATTGGGTAGTCATAGGTTATGTGATGCAATACACCTCATAGGATGCAGTAGGTATTCACTGTACGTGACATAATTGAGTCTCCTGATTGCAATGCTACGTTGGAAAACACACATGTTTGAATACGTAGGATTCACACCTAGGCTATTCTCCACATGGGTTGATGTGGTAATGGGTAGTCACGGTTCATGTGTTGTAATTGAGTCTCCTAGGCTACACTCACAAGGTTGTGTTGTCCCAATGTTGATATGTGATGTGGTAGCAGGTAGTCATGGTTTATTTGACATAACCAAGTCTCCTAGGATACACTCACGAGATGATTTGGACAAGTGGTGAGGTAACGCATGTGGTTGTGGTATGCAACATAATGTACGCTCTTGGGATGGACCTACCAAATGGCTTGATCGGATTATGATACAGAGTGAGGTAACATAGGTGGTCAATGTGTGCAAGGTAATCTACGCTCCTAGGAGGGACCCACCAGATGATTTTATGGTTCAAAACTTCATATGATGTATATATTCGAGAGATGTTAGAATTCAATGATTAGAGCACAGAAGTGAGGCAGTTGGATGATGATAGTGACACTGACAAAAGAATACCTTCCTTGTTAAGAGGGAGTGTTGAATAATGTAACTTCAGAATATATTCTTATTTGGTTTATTTGTATTATTTGTATTGTACTTCCTTTGGGAATTATTGATGTTGTATTTGCTCATGTAAAAGTCATTGAAAGAGTCAATGTAAACCCTAATAGTTATGTAAACCTAGAAGAATCTAGAAAATAATATTTTATTGTGTAATTGACAAGTCGTCCCTGTTTGAGTGGTCAAGTCAGCCATGCTAGGTAAAAAGGTCAAGTCACTGATTAGTATAAATAAGAGGCTCACCCTCCTCATTTGGTCACCTCACTCACTCATCAAGTTCACATGAGTAGAGAGATAGAGTCAAGGAGAGTATATGCTATTGAAGAATTCTTGTTTTGGGTTATTGCACGAGGATTGCCATTGTACATTCTGACGAATCTATATTGAAGAATTTTTGCTGGGTTTTCTGCCCCACGAGAGTTTCCAAGGATAAATTGTTTTGTTCTATTGTTTATGTTGTGCTTGTTTATCTTTCAGTGATCCTTTATGTTACTACATTTAAAATTCTAACAAGGATTCCCAGGAGACATTTCTGAGGGCGTTCTCCACCACGGGGGATCCCAAGTAGGAAGAGAGTAGATAGCCTTTTTGGAAGCGAAGTATTTTGAGGATGTGAGCTTGAAGGTCCTAAGAGGTGTGGAAAAAATAAACGAGAGATTGTTCTAGGTTTAGGGTCATGTCTGAGGACTTCATAAAATCATTGAGGAGAGTTTTAAGAACTCTTGCTTATTTGACAGAGGGAGAGGATAGAAGGAAGGTGTCATTTATAAATTGAAGGTGGGAGTGGTTACCTTCAGAGTGAAGATGAAGACCCTAGAGAGTTTCCTTCAGAGTGAATTTGAAGACCCGAGAGAAGTCTGTCTAATTTGGAAGCTGTGAGACTTCTACCCAGACCTTCCTCCATGAGAACTAAAAGGAAATGTGACAAAGGGTCTCCTTGTATGATACCACGGGAGGGGGAGAAAGTGGAGGAGAGTGATCCATTTAGAAGGATGGAGAAGAAGGCTGAAGAAAGAAGGGAAATGATCCAGTTGACCCATGCTGGGTAGAATCCAAAAGCAAGAAGCATCTCCCTAAGATACTGCCAGTTTAGCTTATCAAAGGCTTTATACAAATCTAGCTTAACTAGGAAACTAGGACGCTTCTAAGTTTTGAGAGTGTGAATAGATTCATGGGCTAGAAATATACCATCCAAAATTTGTCTTCCTTCCACATACCTTATTTGTTCCTCTAAAATCAAAGAAGGGAGTAGGGGTTTCAATCTATTGGCTATTACTTTAGTTATAATCTTGTAGACAACATTGCAGAGGGATATAGGGTGGAACTAGGAGGGATAAAGGGTGCCATATTTTTTGGGGATCAAAGTGAGGAAGGTCACATTGAGGGCTTGAAGTACTCCTTCTCTTTTCCTTGATGCTTTGACTTGCTTCCATATGAAATCCTTCACCATTTTCCAACATGCTTTGAAGAATTCGATGGTGAAGCCATCCGGCCCGGGAGCCTTTCCCATAGGCATAAATTGGATGACCAAATCTACTTCTTGTGTGGTGATTTCCTTAAGAATATAGGAGTTTTGATCAGGAGTGACAAGTTTGGGAATTTGTTGAGTAATTTTACTGATAGCCTTTGATCTGTCTGCTATTGTTTCATCTAGCAGATGCTTGAAGAAGTTGTTTAATTCCTTTTCAATCTCCTCTCTGGAATCTAGGATGTCTCCTTGAGTTGATTGTAGAAGAGAGATATTGTTGAGATTCCGTCTATGTCTCATGGCATTGTGGAAGAATTCAGAATTCTTTTCTCCATCTTGAATCCAGAGAGCTCAGGAATTTTGCCTCCATAGAGTTTCTTCTTGTTTGAGTCTTATATCAATCTAAACTTAAATATCATTTGCTTGATGGTCCATCTCTTATGATATTCCTTTCTTAATGATAAATTGTTGAATCTTTCACATTTTGGTATCCAAAAAAATATTTTCTTCAAAGATATTTCCAAACATTTCTTTATTCCATTTTTTAAGAATGAGATTAAGGTTTTTTAGGCATACCTAGAGGCGATGCATCGATGGAATGGGACCTGGGTCAACCTCTTTCCACCATTTTTCAATTTTTTTGATGAAATCCTCATGATGTAGCCAAAAGTATTCAAATTTGAAAGGATTCAACATTTTCCTACTTTTCTTCCCAAAGATCATGCTAATAGGTCAATGATCCGAGCCTACTGCTGGAATAATGAAGGCTTCAATTTTCTAGTCTTGGTTCACGAGGCTCTCATATATGAGGTTTCGGTGTAACCTGGAGTCAATTTGTATAGATCCCCCCATCTTGTTGTTCCAAGTGTGCAATCCAATATTTTATTGAAGATTGATCAGTTGGAGGTCTTCGATAAAAAGCTAAAAGGATAAGGAGTCTCTATCCATCCTTCAGAGGCCTCCTTTCTTCTCATTGTGATTGGTTATCATATTAAAGTCTCCTCCAAGGATCCAATTGTTCTCTAAAGAGGAGTGGCTTAGGTCTGTCAATTTATTGAGAAGGGTAAGATTATGGGCTACTATATTAGGTCCATAAACATTGGTTAAGAGACCCTATGTTCCAGAGGAAAAGATGGTAAAATTGGAAGCCAGGAAGTTAGGGTAGGATATGAAGTTACTCAGGTGGATTTCTTTGGGGTTCCAGACTAGGGCTATCCCTCCATAGGCTCCTTGGGAATCCACTGCATGCTCTAGATATCCCTTCCATATTTTTGATCCTATATGAATTAAATTTTTAGTAGTACATTTGGTTTCTTGAAGCATCATAACTTATGGCTTATCTAATTGAATTCTATTTCTTAGGATTCTCTGCTTGGAGTCAGAATTGATTCCTTTGATATTCCAAGATATTATCTTCATTTGAGAACTAGATATTTGGGTGGAACATCTCATTCAGGCTTGCATACTGGACTGATTTGATTAAGTTTTCTCCTATTTCTTTGATTTTCTGCTGTATGGAAGGTCTTGCTCTTATTTTTTCCTCTTTTTGTTTTTATCCAAATCCTTAAGATACAATGGTTTTATTCCCAAATTGGGAGTATGAGTCTCTTCCTTTTTTTCCCTTTTTTTCGACTTGCTTTGCACTTTGGCTAGAGCTTCTTTTAGTAGAGTGATTTGGAGATCAAGGATGGCATTGAACTCTTTTCTTTCACACACTATTTCCAGTTATTTTAGATCCAGCTTCCCTATGTCCATTTCTTCTTCACATGAGTCCTCCCGATTGATTTGGATTGCATTTATGTATTTATTTAGTTTTAATGGTGGTTTTCTGATTTCGGGAGATGAGGACAGATTGAATCGTTCCTCTAATTATGCTATCCCTCTCTAGTTCTTTGAGAGTAGCTTCCAGATATAAGGAGGTGAATGAGGCTAGGCATTCAAAGGGGTTTTTCATTTCTAATGTATTCTTGAAGGTCGATTCTATTTTTTTTTCCTAGTTCTTTTATTGGGAGTGTCTTTGATAAATCCTTCTTTGTCTTTCTGCTCTATGACTTTTAAATATTCTAAGGTTTTGAACTTGGGAAGATCTTAGAAGAGTTGGCCATGTTCATGGCACTTGCGACATCTAAACATAATATGATCATAATCTATCAGTTGAATCCAATCTGAATCCCTATGGTTAAGGCAGATGGATTCTGGAAGTACAGTGGCTAGATTCATGTAGACATAGATTCTTGCATAGGAAGTGTATCTAGTGGACTTGGTGGGGTATGAGGCCTTGACATATTTTCCTAAGGTGTTACCTATTCCTTCAATTGTTTCTTCCTCCTAGTATTCAACAAGGAGGGAGTAGATTCGGATCTAGACTGGTGCATAGGTTAGGTTTTCATGTTTTGGGCTAAAATTCGGCTTCCAAAAACATATATATAACCTTGCAGAATTGAATAAGTATGGGACACTATCAAATATTTTATTAATATCATCCATATGTTTGAATATGACTGTGAAAAATCCTTTGGCACTTAACTGAAGATCATAATATCCTTTGGGATTCCATCTTGTGCTGATCCACGAGATAAGGGCCTTTTCTTATGGACAAATCCCAAGAAATTTTCCAATCACAACATGGTCACTTAATTATTGAATATTTGCATCTATCTTGGTGGATGTCAATTCATACCTGGGGGTTTGAAGAGATTTCTGGATGCATTTTCCCTGGGAGGGTAAATTCTCCTTATTTCTTGCTTCCCGATTTATCTATTAGGAAGGGTCCATTCCTACTCCTTCCTTTACAAGGTTGTTGTCTCCTCTAGCTTCTTCCTTTCCTTTTTTAATGAGTGTGGGTTCTATCTACATTTGAAAATCCTATTGAACCAAGGCCACTGGAGCTTTGAAACTAGAACTGGTTACAACGTTGTTGAAGGAGGGGGTGATCCCCCTCCTTCATCACCATCTATAGGGGAAAAATACTTTAACAAGGGGAGTCAGAGTCTTGCAGGGTCTAAGATCAACTAGAGAATAGGGCGTAGATGAGCATAAAAAACTGGGGTCTAAAAGTAAGAGAACTCAGTTGCAGAGATAAAATTCCCTCCTCATCCCTCTGGTCACCTCATCCTATCCTTGACATGATAATAACAAAACTCTATCTGGATTTACAGTTGGTAGTGTCACAAATGAACAATATTTACCAAGTTCGCAATCATGTCCTTTTTCAGAAGTATTTAAGAGTACGTCTTCTAGAATGTCAATTTGATTTTATAGAATACATGCATACTAGTGGTCACCCAACTATTCCACTGAGTTACAATATTTCTGCATCATTTTTGCACTTTTCTATATTTTTTTGGGTCCCAAACTTCTGTGATTGCTTTAAGGCCCCAAATAGTGTTTTTTGGCCATTCAAGGGGTTAAGGGTTGCCATGGCATTCCGTGTCCCTAGAGAAAAGTTTTACTTCTTAGGTAGTTATTTCCAATGAGCTATTGTGTTCCCTAGATGCAGATCATATGCAAAAGTTGTGCCCTTATGAATTTGACTCATTAAATAGCCACCTAGGGGCCTAAAAATCCTTTTGGTGCTTCATCTCCTAGGTTTATTTTTTGGATTCTTAAGTTTTTTCCTCTTTGGATTTATGCTTATGATAAAAGATTCAAGACATTTTTTGGTCTCTTTGTAATCATCTCTTACGAATGAGTGTAGCTGACACATCTCTATTCAGAGATAAGCTACTACCATCTGAGCTAGTTGTATTGTTTTTAGTTTACATTGTTTTCCCATTCCATTCTTTAACAGAATTTGGGTTTTACTATACTATTGTTCTCTCTTCAAAATATTCATATGCGTGTTTCCATTTTATATTGTTTCCTTCATTTCATTCTCTAAATAATACATATCAATAAATGCATTAAGAGGTAAGAAAAGCCCAACAAATCTCACTAAGTAAGATAGTGCAAGGGAGGCACGCTCCCTCCGTTAACGATACCCTCAAAACATTGTCTCTAATACCCTCATTTACTACAGATCCAATCAACAAATCTCCCCCTCATCTGTTGGGGGGTGGGGAGGTTGGAGCCATTAGGAACCAAATTCAAACATGTACGACCTATTATCCACAAGTATATCTTACTACTGGATGTTAGACCTAGATAGTAGATGGTTTAACTCATATCACTTTCTTATAAGAACTACTTTCACACTTCCACTATATATTGATATTGTCATACCTAGTAGTCCCATGTTTGACCTATTCATGGTCACTAGTGGGTTTGCCATTAACATTTTTTATCTTTAATTTTTATTATCTATCTTATCTTAATAATTTCCTTCCATTTATGCTATATTATATTGCCTATATAACATTATTATAACAATCTTTATGCTAGTTTGGTCACCTCTAATATAGATAGAGATTCACCTCTTGCAATATAACATTCAATTATGTGTGCAAATTCATTTGATTATTCCTATATTTTATATCTCAATCTATAATTATTCTTAACATTCAAGAAATTAGGGATTTTAACTCACCATGATTTATGGTTGTTGCCATACTTAACTAGATCTAATTAATACAACATTTCATTTTGAATGATATTAAAAAAATACTTGGAGTAGTAAAAATAATTATGATCAAGAGGAAACATTTCCTTGGGTTATTTTTTCCATATTTAATAGAATAGTTCCTTGGATTAATTATTCCAAATTTAATAAAGTATTTTAAATATTTGCAAAGAGCTCAATGCTGATGAAGTCCTCGCAATAGTTTTTTTCCAAATTTATTGAAATATGTGTTAAGGAATACATTTTTATCAAACTAAGACAAATAGCTTGGAGGATACCAATTACTTTAGGGTTGGATAGTGTTGCATGTGAAAACAATTGTTTTTGTAATTAATGCCTTCAAACAAACTAACTAAAGGGTTGCTTGACTTAGTGATCAAAATTGACCATTTCAAACAACCCTAGCCTATAAATATATGTAACCACTAGGATATTAGGTTACACTCTTTTATAACTACAAGTTATGGTTATAGTGATCAATACACCCAAATGGAATTCTACCTCGTATTATTGAGCCGAATACTATATCCCTTTTTCTTCAGTGGATTTCCTCAAGTACTCAATTTTCCCCATATAAGCATTGTGTTCTTATAGTGTGTTGTATTCAATATTTTGGATCATATGACAATTATTCACATATAAATGTTTTTTTGTAAAAACCAAATATTGTGAGCATAATTTTCAAGCTTCACACTCCCTTTAAGTGGCTCTATTAATTGAGTATACATAATTTTCTTTGTAACTTTGTATGCACAATTTAATTAACTTTATAAACAACACAATTTTGATGATTTTGTGATTTCTTACGATTTCAAAGATACAAAATATTGAATTCTTGTTATACTATATTGTTCCTCTTAAACACCAAAATTTGTATATACATACATTGCCTTTTTCTTTTGGATAATCACATTAATTTAATTAGGTATAGATAATTAAATTTATAACTTTATATACAATTGCCTTACAACTTACTTTTGGCCAATTGACTCTACTAATAAAGGATGTTAACTTTTTAACTTTTTGGATCCAAGTGACTGAGAAAGAAAATATGATACAATAATTTATATGTACAGTAACAAAATTTATATATAAATGCCTCTTCGACTCTTTCAGAAAGACTCATAAAAATACTCAAATAAAAATACTCAAATATATATACGATAAGTACTGATTTATTTAAACTTATTTAAAAAACAATTTCATATCTTGAAATTATTTTTATATTTTTAATTTTGTTTTTAAATTAACGTAATACATATAATTTAAATCTATATTTATATTCTCTTCAAACATAACACAATTTTTAATACATTTTCCGTCCGCACAATCAGCTAAACTTTTTAACTTTTATATTAAGAATAACAAATAAGTAAAAAATAACGTTTTATAACTTCTTTTAATATCATAAAATAGTAATTCTACTTACAGATTCTATGATATACTCACACTTCCAGTTTTCTTTTTTCTATGATGCGATTTTAATAATGTGCATTCTTTTATCACTAAATGAAGAGTTGCCTCGTGCTTTCAGGATCTCATAGAGCGAATCAGATTATAAAAGGTTAACAAATGACATGGCTCTATTAAAAAATGAAATGACCAACTTCAAGAATTATTGGACAAACCTAAACTATCAGTCTCCTTGTTGGAGTTGATACGATAAGCACCTACAAAAGTTGGAGAGGTATAGGGAAGTGTTCCATCAAGAGAACGCTCCAATTTAAAAAATCTGAGTAAACTAAAATAGAAAGGTTTTTTGGGATTATCATGGCCACCATATGGGAAGGCAGGGGGTGTTGCATTTACTTACAGCAACATACTCAGATCACAAAATTCATAAATTCTCGCCTACAGAACAGTTGTAGCTCACTGTTTCAGTTCACTGTAATCTATAGCACAGTTGCAGCTGACAGTAATAGCTGACTGTTATCTTCAGCACAGTCACAGCTGACAGTAACAGCTGACTATTATCTTCAGCACAGTCACAGCTATCAGTAACAACTGACTGTTTCAACTAACAATCATCTGCAGGACTGTTACAGCTGACTGTTTCAACTTTGTTTAGATAACCCCTGCATTCATCAAACTTCAGTATTTCATCATACTCTATTTCAGCAAATTCTGAAATCTAACTTGCTACATCAAAACTAAACACTCCACAATCAATCATATACGCTCAGAAAATCATCATGCTATAGTAAAAAATAAATTCAGAAATAAATATGAGTTTTCAAACTCAAACAACAGAGTGTAACATAAACACACAAAAAAAGTATGGGTTTAACTAAACATTGTATTCCACTCCGTTTCTTCCATTTCTCTCTATTTCACTCTATAACAAAACCAATACTACATCGGTATTTATACAACAGAAAATATAGTCAGTCATTTAATTCAACTTAACCTTTCGCTACACCAAAATTGACTGTTCAGAATTTAATTAATTCTCTGCCCTTTCATGAACTGTAACAGAGATGATGGACGCCCCTTCGATCTTTGACAGGATGCAGCAGAGATGGTGAATGTCCCTTTGAACTTTGATGAGCTACAATAGTGACACGCTCCTCCTTTTATCATCTAACCAACTGGAACATATCAATATATGACTTCTCCAAAAAACGGCTTTTCAAAGATCCATGTAATACTTAGCCTAAATAATCATTCGATGAACTGTGGCAGATGGCTGCAACCGCTTCTTCAGAAAACATTGTGGTGTGCTGCCCCTTTGAATCTTTGACAGCAATACACAATCAAAATGGTGTGGCGGTGGCTGACTCCTTAGAGTTTCAACGACCACTCAGAGAGGCGGTGATTGACTTTTCAGTCTGTGGCGGTGAAGGAATTAACGGCTGCCAACATTCTCCCCCTTAATTACTTCACTCAGAATACATCAAACACAAACAACTATAACTTTACAAGCATATCAAAACAACATTTCAACTATAGTTCCTGTTGGTCTAAGTCTCAGCAAGACTTACATCAATAGCTAAACAACTCAAAAATTTGTTTCACATTCTTTGTTGCAACATACTAGTGTTGCTTTTCTTCAACTCTTTCATGAGCATTTCTTTTCCTTTCGACTCCAAACTTTGAAATATGTAAACTTTGTTTTTTGTTTTATCTTCATCTTCACCTTGATCTTCTTCAGCTCGCGCTTCACTTGTGGCTTCAGCCATCTCTTCTGCTTGACTTTATATGTTATTAATTTGGACTTCTTTTTCCTGGTAGCTCCACAATACTTGTCCTTCTTAGCTTTAGTTGGCTATTCAAAATATAATATTTCATCCTTTACTTCAACACCAAGACCATTTCTTTCAACCTTCTTGGATTTTGCAAACCAATCATGATTCATAGTTTTTATTACATTACTCTCAGCTTCAGCTTCATCATTACTTGGCTTAGAACGCCAAACTTTATACCAATAATACATTTGATTCTTCATCTTCACTTTCTTCTTTACCTTCAGTGTTTTCTTTGATTCCACAAATTTATTATAATCAACTTCAACTGAAATATGTTCTTCAACTTGCTTACTATCATTCAAATTTTTAATGTCCTTTATGCTAAGGACTACAATCCAAATCTTCTTCTTTAAATACTATAACGTGGGCATACAAAGATCCCACAAGCCATCTTTGACTTCAATAAGAGTAATCTGTTCAATATCATTATGTAAACACATTAACTGATAATAATGCCTTATTTCTTCGGGACTCCATGACATGAATACCTTTTCAACTGATTCTTCAACCGGTCCATCTTCGCTACAATTTTCTTCATTCAAATCAAATTCATCATTTACAATATCATCTTCAAAGGATTCTTCTTCATCTTCGATTGGTTTCTCATCTGCATATTCAAACGTTTTGTCAACATTATATAAATTATCATACTGTGAACCATATTGGTTCTTTTCATTTTTCACTTTTATGAGAGCTGTCATTATCTCTTCATTCAAATCTTCCTCTGCTGCTGAAACAAGGCAATCAATTTTCTTCATTTCTGCTTCCACAACAAGACTATCATCTTTATCATCATATCTTGGCTTTTCAATCCATTCCAAAAATTTCAATTCTTCATCAAGGACATCATTCTTTATTTCAGCTGCTCTGTTTGCAGCAAAACATACAACATCTTGAGTGCTATCATTATGCAACTCATTTTCTATCACTACTTCTGCAATCATCGAATCATCAACCTTTTTATTTTCAGCATCCTTATAGATTCCTTCTGCTTCAATCGCTGCAACTTCTGTGCTTCTTCAACAATCTTATCAAATTCATCAACAAAATTAAAATCATCAATATTTTCAAAAAACTCACAAACAGGTTCAAGCACTTCAACACAGTGCCCTTTATCTTTCTTAACTTCTGATGTTGCTTCACATACTGCTGATATGGCAGTCTTCATTCTATCATCATGATCATCATTGACCATTACTTCTCCATGAGCAATTTTACCAATATTGGTTGTTTCATTGGCACCTTCTTCATCATTGTCATCAGCAATAGACATTGCTGGAATATTCAAAGAACGAACTGCTACACTGGCAGTTACTTCAGCTTCAATATTTGACTTACAAGTCAAGACCTCATCATTTTCTTCTTTTGTACCTGCACAATCACTAACAAACAAATTATTAGAAAACATCTCATTCTCTTTTCTGTCCTTATCTGCACCATTCAATATCGCTGCAGATTCTTCTTCAAAAATATCACCAACACTTTTTCCATCAGCAGATACACCATTTTCAGAAATGTATTTTCACCAACAGCTTTATCATCTTCCTTATGTGCACCAAATGGATGAGTGCAACACTCTTCATTTTATGCAACATGACTACTGTAATGTATTTCAAACCCATCTTTGTCTTTGACTTCTACAACATCTTCAGAGTTGTCTTATAAATTCATTGTTCCTACACGTCCGCAAACTTCAAATTCAATGCATAATTTAAATACCTTCATGGGCATCTCCTTCAAGGAATCTTCTTGCACAAATTCTTCTTTGTTGTCCTCACACTTGAGGAATTTATCATCTTTATCAGCATTCAGCATGTTAACCATTCCATCATTTTCACAATTCACTTCAATGACATCTAAATTTGAAACTACAACAACATCTTTATCAATAGAAATTTCAACTTCTTCAAATTTTGCTGCTACTATACAAGATACAACAGACTCATCTTCTTCTTTAGTTTCAGCAACATTTTCATCCACTGGTATATTAACACAACAATGAAATTGACTATCTTCTGCTGCTTCTGCAAGCTTATCCGTTGAAATATTAACAGGCTGTAACTCAGCCATATATCCCCCCCTTACATCAAACTTTCTCTTCAAACTTTCCCAAGCTTCTCTAGTTGTGTTTGCTTCAGCAATTACATAAAAAATATTATCATCTAGAGCTTGCTGGATATAGTACAAGGCAAATGCATCCTTTGCCTCATCCTGGGGTTTCTTAACTCCATTCTCAACAAAATACCATAGACCTCTATCATGCAAGAAATTTTTCATATTAACTAACCAACATTCATAAGTTATACCTGAGAAATATGGCGGTGGATAATAGATGCTGCTCCATGCATCCTCTAACTTGTCTTGAAATTCATCTACTTCAGTATCCTCTACCTTCTCTTGAAATTCCTCTACTTCAGCAGGTTCCTTGATGGCTTCACCTAATATCTCTCTTATGGCAAAACCAACTTCTTTTGCATTAACAATATTCTTCTTCATTCGTTTAAGCCTTCTGCTTTTCCCCATGTCTTTGTCTTCAAATAAATACTTGCACAGAATTTAAATTTCTTTTGGATACGGCCTATTGGTCCTCTTTCACGCATACGACTTCAACTCAAACCAAGCAAACTTCCCAAACAGTGGGAATCAAACTGCTCTACCATTAAACTATATGGGAGCTCTCAACAAGGAATAATTTCTTCCTTTCAACTGCTCAACCTCTATTTGAGGGAACACAAACACAAAACAAACGTCATCCACGGGCTACAACCCTTTCTTCTCTTTACACAAGCCACAACCAGGCTTGAACAACACAAGAAACACTTGATTCAGACTTCAACTACTAAAAGATGACTCAACCTTTACTTAAGGGAGCACGTGAGCTCTCACAAACACAGAGCTCGACTTAACTTACTTCTGCTCTTTCTAGATAGCAGGAAGTGGGGGGCGCTAGAGTAAAACTCAACAGCAAGGTCTCCAAACAAAAATTCAAAAAAGGTTCAACATACAATCATACGACTCATTCATGAAGTGAGCACAGAACCAACGGACATAAATTAGAAACACTCAGCTCTGATACCACTGTGGGAAGGTAGGGGGGTGTTGCATCTACTCACAGCAACACACTCAGATCACAAAATTCATAAATTCTCACCTACAGAACAATTGCAGCTCACTGTAATCTATAGCACAGTTGTAGCTGACAGTAACAGCTGACTGTTATCTTCAGCACAGTGACAGCTATCAGTAACAGCTGACTGTTTCAACTAACAGTCATCTACAGGACTGTTACAGCTGACTGTTTCAACTAACAGTCATCTACAGGACTGTTATAGCTGACTATTTCAGCTATGTTTAGATAACCCCTGCGTTCATCAAACTTGACTGTTTCATCATACTCTATTTCAACAAATTCTGAAATCTAACTTGCTACAGCAAAACTAAACATTCCACAATCAATCATATACACTCAGAAAATCATCATGCTACAGCAAAAAATAAATTCATAAATTAATATGAGTTTTCAAACTCAAACAACAGAGTGTAACAGAAACACACAAAAAAATTATGGGTTTAACTAAACATTGTATTCCACTCTATTTCTTCCATTTCTCTCTATTTCACTCTATTACAAAACCAATACTACATCGGAATTTATACAACATAAAATATAGCCGGTCATTTAATTCAACTTGACCTTTCGCTGCACCAAAATTGACTATTCAAAATTTAATTAATTCTCTGCCCTTTCATGAACTGTAACAGAGATGATGGACGCCCCTTCGATTTTTGACAGGCTGCAGCAGAGATGGTGAATGTCCCTTTGAACTTTGATGAGCTGCAATAGTGACACGCTCCTCCTTTTATCATCTGACCAACTAGAACATGTCAGTAGATGACTTCTCCAAAAAACAACTCTTCAAAGATCCATGTAATACTCAACCTAAATAATCATTCGATGAACTGTAGCAGATGGTTGCAACTGCTTCTTCAGAAATCATTGTGGTGTGCTTCCCCTTTGAATCTTTGACAGCAATACACAATCAAAACGGTGTGGCGGTGGCTGACTCCTCAGAGTTTCAACGGCCACTCAGAGAGGCAGTGATTGACTTTTCAGTCTGTGACGGTGAAGGAATTAACGGCTGCCAATGCACCAGACGAAACAATAATTAACATAGAAAGGTTTCTTGGGATTATCATGGCCACAAGGGGAAACAATAATAATATAAGCATAGTTGTATATTAGCAGGAATGAAAAGGCTAAGATGAAGATTGCATGTGCCCATGCAGACTCATTTCCAGTTTTATTTTTCAATGTCAATATTTTATTCATGTCCCACTGCCTACCCACATTATAAAGGAACTCCCATCCACTCCTAATTCTTCAGCCTTTAACATACCATTTGTTTGCAGAGATTTGTTGGGTGTTTCTTGAAAGGTATAAGCTTTTGTGTTCACTTACTATGCTTCTTTCTTGCTATGATTTTGAGTTCACTTACTATGCTTCTTTCAAGTTTCATGAATGAAAGTTTTTTATTAGACAATGGATGGATAATGGAATAATCATATTGGGCTTTGTTTTCTATAATTTCATGTGTTCAGAACATAGGTACAAGCTTGCTATTATAACAATTAGTTATACAGTGACAATTAGCTTGCTTTTGCACTCTAGGGTTCTATAATCTTTTAGGTCACAGGCTATGCATTACAGGCATAGTGTGATAAATGTGATAGTATCCATGGGTGTGAAAATACTTTCTTATGTAATGTCTCACCTTATTTTGAACATGCAGATAGCATAGTAGGAGGCTGCTATTTTTTAATAGCAATGCTGATCAAGATGATCCCCAAACTATTGCTAGTCTTCTTACTAGCTGCAAGGGTTGCCATGGCTGCCTCACCTCCTAAGCCTATGGACGTACCATTCCCTAAAAATTATGTACCCAGTTGGGCTTCTGATCATATCAAATACATCAATGGTGGAAATGAGATTCAGCTTTCTCTTGATAAATGGACAGGTATTAGTTAGGTCTTTTGTCATTTATGCATTCACCATTAAAGCTTTTATGAGTGATGTAGCTGCAATAGATATTCTGTCTATGAGCTTTGCTTCGCAGATTTTAAGACCATGAGCATTTTACACATTATTCTCAAGAATTAGACTCAAGAAATATTGATTAGTAGTATTAGGCTTTATTTCAAGTTTAGAAATTTAAAGCATCCCATTTGTAATGTCCCTTGTTAGGAATTTAATTAAAATGGCAATTTTCCACTTTTATTTTCCTAGTTTGACCTTTGACTAGTTTTGATCTCTAGGTCCCAAATTTGCCACAAATGATCCCGAATCTTCTGAGAAGGTATATGAATGATATTATAACATAAATATGTGTTTCAGGGATGCCTTTGGACCTTTAAAATACTTCTGCAAATCCTCTTTCAATTCTGGTCAATGTAGGTAACTTTACTAGTGGTTTCCCTTTGAATAGTATTGGTCTTTAGGTCTCAAATTTACTCCAAATGCCTTCAAATCTTCAAGGAAGGTGTATGAATGATATTAGGACTTGAATATGATGTTCAGGGATGACATATGGCCACCAAAAGACCTCTGCAAACTCTCTTAAGATTCTGGACCAAGTATGCAATTTTACTAGTAATTTGGGGTTCAAATCCCGCTGGGGTAAGTACTGAAAATGGCTTCCCAAATGCCTTAAAACCCACTCAAATTTCTGAACAGAGGTAGGTAATGTATTAAGTATGTTATTAAGGTATCATGTGCACCATTAATTTATTATTATATATGTTCCAACCCTCTCCCATTCAACTGCAAAAATCACCAATTCGACCCTTGGGGAAATGGCGCTATTTCTTCTCCCAATGCAATTAAACTGAGTAAAAATACTTCAAATGCTCAAGTACAGTACATGAAAGTTGTAAAATACATCCATGGAAGTCCATTAATCACAAATTTATCATATAATTATCCATTCATTCGAAATCATCAGCATTACATTGATTCACAACAAGGTAGTGGGGAAATGGCACTGTTCTTTCATTAAAATTGAGATTTATACATTTCTACTTGGAATTTTGACCTGAAACTTTATGGAGATGAAGAACAGAGTATTTACTTCATATTACAAAATAAATGGGGCATTATAATCTCCCCCAAAGATTACAATAGCTCACCAAAAACGCCCTCCCTCAAGGATCAAGAATATGCCATCAAAATTGGAAATGGTCAAAGGAATGAGCTGCAATAGAAGAAACCATGAGTTGACCTGTAGCTTACACCTGCAAATAAAGACTCCATTAAAGCTCCAAATTAAAGGTCTGAATGGCCTTTCCAATTACCAACTTGGATGGAAATCTTTCTCCCTCGAAATTGGCTAAGGCTGGAAACTAGTCATCCACTAGTTCTCCCTCTTCACAAATGCAATTGCAAATTCTACAAATGATCAAAATCTGGTTTCATTCTTTTTTATTGATATTTATAAAGTTATAATGTCCTCCATGGGTCGAATTCCTTCCAAGAGACTCATGCCAACTCAAGTTGGGAAGAGATTCCAAAGAATGCCACTTGTACAACAATTCCTAGTCTCCCACTTCCACCAAATCACATGTGGAAGCATATTAGCTTCCCTAACACCCTTCAGCGCCCTCTTGGAGTCTATTTTTAGCCCTGACATGTCATATATGTCATATGTCAGCCTTCAGGTCTGATTTGTGTCATAGGTGTCATAACATCTTCATCATTGTTGTCATAGAGCTAGGGAATCTAGCCCAAGTGTCTCACTAGCTCCAAATTGCCTCTTCCTCTTACATGGGAGTTACTCTTCCTCTATATTTCGACCTTGGATGAGTCATGCCATGAATAATACATTTTGGACTCCCCCAAGTATGTTACCATTCACCTTGAATTCGAATTGGTGAGAGAATGATGCCAAGTGTAGTGGGGAAATCTAGCCATATGTGGATCCCACTTCCTCCATGTGTCTTCATGATCAAATGCCACTTTTATTTTCACTTGTATATATTTATTTATCTCCTTTATTAAGTATTTATGCCATTCTAATGTTCAAACATCATTTATTATCCCCATTATTCCAAATCCCAAAGCTTCCACCCCAAACCTAAGAAACTAGTAATTTTCCTCCTTGGTAATTATTTGACCTTTAGCATCAATTTGACAAACTCTAATGAATAGGGCCAATTTGATTAGGCCATTGTGACCCAATGCCAAATTTGGGACATGACAAATCCTGCCTTCCCAATATTGCTTGTCCTCAAGCAATTTCAAACATGGGTGTTGAATATCCTGCTTTCTGTATAATTCTTTGAAGTTGCCATTGAATTGCCCAACCTTGAGTCTTTGAGTTTCCATGAAGATTTTAGAGAGGAACCACCATGCTTGTTGCTGCACTACTCTAATAAAAATCACTTTATTAAGTGGGAAATCCATCTCCCATACTTCTTGTTTCCCAAAAAAAATTGAAACCAATGAAATAAAAATTATTTCAGGGTCCCATTGCTTGTATTGCACCCCAACAATTAAGAGTGCTCTCCAACCCACACCATTAGATAAAAGGATTCCTGGATCCCATTTTATTGTATGCATCCTTCCAAACATCATGAGTACCAAATATATATCATCAAAGTACATAACAACATAATGAAAATGTACATCAAGGATATGCTTCATCAAAGAGTCATGAAAGTGCTTATACCTCCAAGCAAGTAGACCACCATTTTTCAAGTGCATACAAGCTTCAAGTGACCAATCAAATCTTCTCCAATGACATAGGTGAGGATCCCATGTCCTATAATGCTGCTCCAAAAGGATGTGATATGCATCAAAATATTCAGCCATGTATCCTTTCATCCAATAAGTGAATGAAGAATCTCCACTAAAATCTGAACCAAATAATGAGTAGAAAAAACAAGGAGACTTCAAATGACTCAAAGAAGTCTCACCCATACATCCCTGAATGTGAGAATCATAAATATATAACAAAGTATGTGGCTTGCAACAAAAATGTTCTCCAATCATAAATCTATTCACCCAAGTGTTGGATGAAGTTCCTCCATCATCAAATGAATCAAGTGTTGAGCAAGAAAAACGTCTTCAAGTGACTCAAATGCATATCATAGGTGCATCCGTGTAGATGTGCATCATCATAAAGTAACAAAGGATGCTGCTGCAAATGTGAATAAGAATGTGCTCCAACCATGTCATCATAAAAGGTATACTCCTCATGTGGCACCATCAAAAAGAACCCTTTCACCCATACTTCATTGAGACTAATGCTGCAAAACATGGAATTGTAGGATGTAGGATAATGAACTAACTCACCCAAATGATAAAAAAGTGCAAAAGTTTGATCATGGGAAGGATCCATATGGGTAGTATCATGCAACTCCTTCAAAAGTGTGAAACCTTTGTCATAGATGGGTTCCAATGTAGAGGAATCATGCTCTTCTTTAAAAATTGCATAACCTTCATCAAGAGACAATTCAAGTTCCTCTTCCACCACATCAAGTGTTTGGATCTCTTCAAGTTCATCTTCAAACACATTAAGCACATTCAAATTTACACATTTCTCATGATCCACCATGTCATGAGAATCTTCCAAACAATCTACCATTTGACAATCTGAAACATAGGAGGAAAAATAAGTATCTTGCAACTTTTCAAGAAGTTGCTCATTTTGAATTGTGAGCTTATGAATATCCCCATTATTCTTCAAGTATGCATCATGTAACAATTCATTAAGCTCAAACAAATGGTTTCTATCAAAAATCAAAGACATGAAATTACCTTTGATGTGGCACATTTCTCTTTGAATCTTCTCCATGTCTTCAAGGAAGGATGTTTCCTCCAATGAAGTAGCTCTCCAACAAGATTTTGACACCAATGCTTGAGTGTCATGGAGAATGCTAAGGGACTCTTGGATCTTATTTTCATTCATCTTTAAGGACCTTTCAAGAAAATGAGGCTCTTGTAAATGAACCTCCTCATCTTCTTCATTTTTGCTTGGACCGACTTCATGAAGCTCAAGTGGTGATGGGGAAGTTGATCTTGGTTCTTCTTCAACTGCTACAAGGTCTTCCTTATCATGCTTAATGGAACTTGGGCTTGCAACAACACTTTCAAAAGTGATATCTATGTCACCAACATAGAGGTGTGATCACCCATCAGTAGGTACTCCTTCATAGTTTAAGCATCCATCAGTAGATGCTCTTTGGTTCGTGTCTAAGCTAGAAGGTGTCTCGAAATGATCTTCCATATTTTCAATAGAATCTTCTTCATGATCTTGTGATGTCTCTTCATTTTTCTCCTTCAAGCAAGCTGATGCATTTTTTCCCTTGTTTTCCTTAGGATCAATATCTTTGGAATCTTTTTTTGAAGAATTCCCAAAAGCTCTCCTCAAGTGGAACATAATTTCATGCACACATGTATGATACTCACTCCAAGGTTCTTTACAAGAAGGGCATAAACCTTTCTTTACTAACTCCACATCTTCATTTTTGGGCCTATTTTCAAAAACATGTTCAGCATAGTACTCAAAAGACATGGCATTTTGTGTATTTTTGCTCCAAGCAAGATATTCTTGATATTTTTGATATTGTTGGGGCAAGGTTTTATATGTTGCTCTCCATCTTTGGAACTCACTCATAGAATTATCCTTGGTTGGTGTGGCACACTCATATTCATCATATTTAAAGTCATAAGAATAATCTTCATTTCTCTTGAAATTGTAAGAAGTGTTGCATGATAGCACCTCTTTCTCGTACCATTCACATTCTGCTTCATATTGCTCATAAGCAGCTACATATTCCTCATAAGAATTGTACTCATAGGATTCATCATAATAGTAAGACATGGCTACCGATTATTCTTGAATGTATGTACCTAATCCACAGGTGCAAGGACCATGCTCTGATACCACTGTAATGTCCCTTGTTAGGAATTTTATTAAAATGGCAATTTTCCACTTTTTTTTCCTAGTGCGACCTTTGACTAGTTTTGATCTATAGGTCCTAAATTTTTCCCAAATGATCCCAAATCTTCTGAGAAGGTATATGAATGGTATTAGAACATAAATATGTGTTTCATGGATTCCTTTGGACCTTTAAAATAATTTTGGAAATCCTCTTTCAATTCTGGTCAATGTAGGTAACTTTACTAGTGGTTTCCCTTTTACTAGTATTGGTCTCTAGGTCTCAAATTGACTCCAAATGCCTTCAAATATTCAATGAAGGTGTATGAATGATATTAGGACTTTAATATGATGTTCAGGGATGAAATATGGCCACCAAAAGACCTCTGCAAACTCTCTTAAGATTCTGGGCCAAGTATGCAATTTTACTAGTAATTTGGGGTTCAAATCCCCCTGGGGTAAGTACTGAAAATGGCTTCCCAAATGCCTTCAAACCCACTCAAATTTCTGAATAGAGGTAGGGAATGTATTAAGGATTTTATTAATATATCATGTACACCATTAATTTATTATTGTATATGTTCCAACCCTCTCCCATTCAACTGCAAAAATCACCAATTCGACCCTTGGGGAAATGGTGTTATTTTTTCTCCCAATGCAATTAAACTGAGTAAAAATACTTCAAATGCTCAAGTACAGTACATGAAACTTGTAAAATACATCCATGGAAGTCCATTAATCATAAATTTATCATAGAATCATCCATTCATTTGAAATCATCAGCATTACATTGATTCACAACAAGGTAGTGGGGAAATGGCACTGTTCTTTCATTAAAATTGACATTTATACATTTCTACTTGGAATTTCGACCTGAAACTTTATGGAGATGAAGAACAGAGTATTTAATTCATATTAAAAAAGAAATGGGGCATTAGAAGCTCCCCCAAAGAGTATAATAGCTCACCAAAAATGCCCTCCCTCAAGGATCAAGAATATGCCATCAAAACTGGAAATGGTCGAAGGAGTGAGCTGCAATAGAAGAAACCATGAGCTAACTGTTGATCCCAGAATTGGCCCCTTTTAATCAGCCTCGATCACCTTTTCTTCCCCTGTCCTACACCATTTAGCATGCTAATCAGACCTGTTGTCCTCACTTTATTCCCCCAAGCTGCCAAGGTATGACTGATCATTGCTTTATCTTATTAATGCTTATGATTGTGATAATTAAGGCTGTGTATCTCTCAAAATTGTGCTAACATGTTATGATTTATGAAGGTAGTTTGAGATAAGTGGACTGCAGGAAGGTGGGGCTGAACAAGTCTTGAAAGGAGGGATGTTCGTTGCTTAAAAGGATCCTCGGGGCTCCGATCATCAATTAAGGCACGTGGTTCTAATGTAACATCCTAGACGGAGCTGTGACAGGGTAGCTGTAACAGAATGCGCTATAATTGGAGATCTTTAGTATGTTGCTACTCGAGTATAATTGTGATCTGGAAAGATCGCCACTCCTGGGCCAATCAACAGCTTTCTCGCATTTTTCTATGTATCTACTATGCCACGTTTGTAACAGCTAGTGTTATTTAGAGCGCCTGAAGATCTGAGATCTTCATGGCTGCCCATTATTAGGATTGGATGTTATGATCTGCATGTATAAATATGGGGAGCTGCCTCGACCCAGGGGGTTGAATAAGGGAGAATTCATTCATTGTATTAGCAGTGGGAGCAATTTGTGTAATCATCCTTTCGTTAATATAAAAAGTTACCTCTGAGTTAAAGGAGCTTTACGTTGTTCAGCCAGCATCTCTGTGTGAAGGCTGGGCCCGTCTTCCACAGAGATTGCTGAGTTAAAATAGGACTTTTCGAATTTATTGTTGTGTGATGTTTGGTTGATGATATTTCCTTTGTACGCAGTAGTAGTAAGTGTGGTGTGGATTTCCAGTATAATTAAGATTATATTTCCTTGAGATTGGTAAGTAGTACAGAGTGACAGTCGACTGAGTAGGAAACTTTCTTTATGCACTCCAAGTGATAGTTGTACACAGCTTTGTTCGTCCTGCAGTTGAAGATTGTTATCCCACGAATCCTTGCAATTTATCTTTCTTGTTATGATTGTTGATTTTCATTCCTGTAATTCAATCTCTTAGAGCAGTTGAACTCAATTCCTTGCAATTGAATTTCTAGATTAATATTCAGTTTATGCTTAAGGTTTTCAAAAGTGATCAGATTGAATAGGTGAAGTTACTTGTTCTGGGATATGAATAGGATTTCTTTTTATCTGCAATTGTAGTTGAATCTTATATCATTTCTTGTTGATACATGATAGGAAGAAATTGAAATTGTAGCATTTAGAAGGCAATTGGGATTACACAGATTCTTGGGATGGACATATTTGTTAGAGGATAAAAGTATTCAATTATAGTGATTTGGTGTTTAAGCATAGCCTGTGCATTTATCCTTTGAAATAAAAGACTTTCTCGGGTTGACAATAAATCTCATATGCTCTGTATGTTGGTAATAATCTATCTGCATATTGGGTGCTCGACACTAACCTGTAGCTTACACCTACAAATAAAGACTCCATTAAAGCTCCAAATGAAAGGTCTAAATGGCATTTCCAATTACCAACTTGGATGGGAATCTTTCACCCTCGGAATTGGCTAAGGCAAGAAACTAGTCATCCACTAGCTCTCCCTCTTCACAAATGCAATTGCAAATTCTACAAATGATCAAAATCTGGTTTCATTATTTTTTATTGACATTTATAAAGTTCTAATGTCCTCCATGGGTCGAATTCCTTCCAAGAGACTCATGCCAACTCAAGTTGGGAAGAGATTCCAAAGAACGCCACTTATACAACAATTCCTAGTCTCCCACTTCCACCAAATCACATGTGGAAGCATCTTAGCTGCCCTAACACCCCTGAGCGCCCTCTTGGAGTCTATTTTTAGCCCTGACATGTCATATATGTCATATGTCAGCCTTCAGGTCTGATTTGTGTCATAGGTGTCATAGCATCTTCATCATTGTTGTCATAGAGCTAGGGAATCTAGCCCAAGTGTCTCACTAGCTCCAAATTGCCTCTTCCTCTTCTATGGGAGTTACTCTTCCTCTATATTTCGACCTTGGATGAGTCATGCCATAAATAATAGCTTTTGGACTCCCCCAAGTATGTTACCATTCACCTTGAATTCGAATTGGTGAGAGAATGATGCCAAGTGTAGTGGGGAAATCTAGCCATATGTGGGTCCCACTTCCTCCATGTGTCTTCATGATCAAATGCCACTTTTATTTTCACTTGTATATATTTATTTATCTCCTTTATTAAATATTTATGCCATTCTAATGTTCAAACATCATTTATTATCCCCATTATTCCAAATCCCAAAGCTTCCACCCCAAACCTAGGAAACTAGTAATTTTCCTCCTTGGCAATTATTTGACCTTTAGCATCAATTTGACAAACTCTAATGAATAGGGCCAATTTGATTAGGCCATTGTGACCCAATGCCAAATTTGGGACATGACACCATTGGCCTCTCTACATTTACCATGAAGCTTACTGTTTATTTCATGGCATTGTGGCAGGTACTGGCTTTCAGTCCAAGGGTAGCTACTTGTTTGGACACTTCAGTATGCAAATGAAGATGGTTCCCGGTGACTCAGCAGGCACTGTTGCTACCTTTTATGTAATAAATATTCTTATCTTTCATATCTTTGTTAATTGCTTGTTGTCTTCATCACTTGAATCTCACTGTCAACTTCTCCTGCCTTGCAAAGTAATCATAGAAGATCTTATATCATTTATATTTTTCCCTCTGCTTCATAATAGTGTATTGTGCTTGTTTGAAAATCTATCCTCCCAGAACGCTGAGCATGATGAAATAGACTTTGAGTTCCTAGGAAATAGGTCTGGACAGCTTTACATTCTCCAAACTAATGTTTTCAGTGGAAGAAAGGGTGACAGAGAGCAGCGCATATATCTCTGGTTCGATCCCACAAAAGATTATCATTCTTACTCTGTGTTCTGGAACATGCATCAAATTGTGTAAGTTCACTGGATATCAAGTCTTGACTCTTAACAATTCTACAAATTTTGTGCTAGTTGATCTGCATTTTTTATTAACATTGGATTTGGATTTCAAATTCTTTGTGGACGATGTCCCAATCAGAGTTTTCAAGAATAGCAGGGACTTAGGAGTGAGGTATCCATTCAACCAGCCCATGAAAATATACTCAAGCCTGTGGAATGATGATGACTGGGTCACAAGGGGTGGGTTGGAGAAGACAGATTGGAGCAAGGCACCCTTCATTGTATCATACAAGGGATTCCACGTGGATGGGTGTGAAGCCTCGACTATGCCTAACTTGGCCTGTTGAACTTTAGGGCGTCGGTGGTGGGATCAGAAGGCCTTTGATGACCTTGACGGACTTCAATGGAGGAAACTGAAGGGGGTTCATGAGAAATACACTATCTACAACTAGTGTGCTGACAGAGGGAGGTATCCTTCAATTCCTCCAGAGTGTGCCAGAGACCGTGACATCTAATAGCAGCTTCTTAGGGGCTCATTCACAGATAATATTGTTATTTATGTATAAAATCTATTCGATATGCTTTGTTATTTATATCATCGTAGTTGTTTTGCAGTAATAAAATGACTTATTTATGTAAATATTGAAATACTAATAAGTGTCTTCGAATATTTTCATTATACTCACGCATGATTAACCATAAAAGTCGAACCATTAATAAACCCTACAAAATACCTCAATTATTGTTTTGATTTTTACAATATGGCACATTTTGCCTTCATTGTTGTTTTTTTCACATCATGAGACATGTTGAAAACTTGCCAACATACAGATTCAAAAGCTAGCATTGTAATTAGCAATAACATGTGCTCACATTGTAATGACTCATGAGCAATAGCATGTGCGCAATAATAACATAACCATGCTAATCAGTTTGATTAATCACAATGCCTATTTACACCTAGAATTTGCTTAAAGATGACACATGTTCACACTCTATCGGCTTTGACAAAGCCTTTGATAAATTTCATGTCGAGTCTCTTCTTCTTCTGGTGTTGACTTCCAGCAACAGTGTTCTTCTGGGGGCAATGGAGTTCTGTATTTGCTCGCTAATTTGATCAATTTCATGTTGAGTCTCTTCTTCTTCTAGTGTTGACTGCCAACAATAGTGTTCTTATGGGGCAATGGAGTTTTGTATTTGCTCGCTAGTTTCTTTTGCGAGGATCAAAATGTTCTATGGACCTTTCACATGTCTGTCGTCCTCCGATGACGTTCAATGTATTTTACAAGAATGTTATGTTGTCGCATTATGATCAACTACGTCATCGAAATAATTCTACGCATTAAATTTTATGGGGCATTGGCGTTCAAGTTTTTATGGGGCATTGGAATTCAAGGTTTATATCTATAATATTTTTTTTAACCCTGGGAACATCAATCTCTCAAGTGTACATTTAATAGTCCGCAAGTCAGATATATTAGTAACTTGTGATTTAGCAGAGGCCGAAACATCCGAAAGCTCATCAGGGTGAGGCTGTATCCTACGGACATTGTTGATTCCCTCCATCCAATGGACATTGTTGATTCCCTCCATGCCTGTTGAATGAAAGGAATCAACAATCGAGATATCCTAGGGATAGAGATTATTATTTATTTTTTAAAAAATGCAACTTCTCGTACATGTAAAAAAAAAATAGATTACATTAAACACTTGGGAGGATGGGACTTAAGCACTTGGATTCTTTTAGTATGGCTTGACATTAGGGGTTAAATTTGACGCTTGCATATCCGTTTTTTGAGGTGGACATTGTTAGGAACCCATGTCTTTACTTTGTTAGTATATGGTTGTTGGACGCATATGCTTTGTAAGTCGTCCCGTATTATTTGTTGATCCATAGTTTGTGTTATTGTTGTTGGCGCGTATGCTTTGTAAGTCGCCCATAGTTTTGTTGATCCATAGTTTGTATTGGCCCATGGTTTTGACCCGTAATAATTGTTGATCTATATTTTGTATTGGCCCATGGTTTGTATTGACACATGGTATTGAACCATGGTATTGGCACCTAGACTTAGTATATAAGTGTGTGTTGAGGCCTATGAAGGCACCGTGAAGTTAATTGTATTGAGTTTTCTCAAAGGAGGTTGCCCCCTCAAAGTGGCCTGTGATCAATATAAAAGTGATTATGAGTTCTGTTATTTCTGATATCTCATGTATTTGCATTAATTAATTATTGCAGGTTCATCACATCTAGTATCAGAGCACTTTCTTGGGCTCGTTGGGTGGAATTTCTGCCAAAAAAAAATTTCGCATCTATTGCAGCTTCGGATTTGGGAATAATCCCTATCTGCTTAACTGTGGGAAGTACTTGGGCATAAGCCCTAAAACTCATTGTGAGGAGTACCACAAGAACCCCAAAGTAGCTGGCCCATTGAGAGGACCTGCCAGCGAAAAGGGCAACGACCCTTACCTGATTGACTAGTTCCCACCCGTGAGGTAAACCAAGAGCTGTCGTTTGTGGCAAAGCGGTTATCAGTTTTACCTCAGCTGTGGAGTGAGGGGTACTGCCCCAATACGCAAGCCGTCAGACAGCATTGGTGGCCGAGTGAAACACCTGAATTGTTAGGAAGTCGTACATACCTGGGGTCCATATCTATTTTCAGCTGAACTGTTGCCAATCACTTCCGCTCCAGATCCAGCCATTTCAGATCTATTCTGAAAGTCGTTCCAGATCCAGTCGCCTTTTCAGATCCAGCCGTTTTCGATCCCTTCCGCGCCGTTGCAGATCCATCTGTTGCGGATCCCTTCTGCGCCACTGTTGCCGATCCATTTCTGGAAAAAAATAAAAATAAAAAATAAAAAAAATTTCTGTTTTTCAGCCATATCTCCCTTGTTTCAACTCTGTTTTCCCTGAAACTTCATTGACATCCTTGCAATCCCATTCTGCATATTTCATTTCTGAAGACCCTATCTCAAATTCCACTTCCCAAGACCAGAAATCCCACATTTATCTATTTTTAGGGTTTGCCATAACTTCTTCAATTTTCAACCGATTGACTTCAAATTTTACCATAGAGTTCCTGCTTCTGAAATCCCCATTTTTTGCTTCCCTGTCTCTCAAAAAGTGTCGAAAACCTAGTCAAACCCCAATTACCCCTCCGAGTTTTTCCCAAATCCAAATTTTCCCTTACTAAATAAGCTTGTGTTTGTGTTTTTCTATCCATTCCCCCCCCACAAAAAAAGAAAAAAAAATTCCTGGTTATGGTTGTCACTCGCACAGGAGCAAAAAGCATGAAGGAAGCACTTGCATCCATCCAAACCAAACTCCAAGATCTGGATGAAAATTTTCTCAGCCTCCATCTTTAGCATTCAGCCATGAATAATAACCGACAACCAGAATCTTCTGCAGCCACTGGGTTCTCTTCTTCCAGCAATTTTCGTGGGCCGAAGCTTGATTTTCCTCGCTTAAATGGTACTGATCCAACTGGATGGATATACCGAGCAGAACAATATTTCAGTCTGCATACTACTTTTGATGTCCAGAAAGTTCCACTTGCATCCTTTCATTTGGAACAGGAAGCCCTTCAATGGTACCATTGGTACATCAAAGCTCATCCCGATCCAAACTGGACAGATTTTTGCCAACTCCTTTTTCCACGATTTGGTCCTAGTGCTTTTGATGACTTCACAGGAGCACTCACTAAACTTCACCAAATTGGCACAGTGAGAGAGTATCAGACAGAATTTGAGAAACTGGCCAATCACACAGAAGGATTGTCTGATGAATTCTACGGGAGTTGTTTTATCAGTGGTCTCAAGGATGAAATCCGCTCAAAAGTCAAAATGTTCTATCCCAACACAATGATGGAAGTCCTAGGGTTGGATAAGTTGGCAAAGGACAAGATCGCAGCTCAACAACGCTCCAAACCCACCTTTGTTCCCTTCAGAAATATGGGTTCCCAATGACCTCCCATCACGCCTGCTCCTAGAACAACTCCTATTAAGCATTTGTCTGAAACAGAGATGCGGGCACGCTAAGAAAAAATGGCTTTATTATAATTGTGATGAGAAATTCACTCGGGGACATAGATGTGTTCAACAAAAGCTCTATCTCTTGGATGTGGATTCTCCGCCTGCCTCAGAACTTGGTGAAGAAGCTCCAGATACAGTAGATGTTCAAGTCGACATTCAGCACCCGCCTGTTGACACCCCATCTCAAGACGACCCACCCGAGATCTCTCTCCATGCTGTAACTGGCGTCACCACCCCACAAACAATGCGGGTCAGGGGATACTTCAAGAAGCTCCCTCTTACCATACTCATTGATTCTGGTAGCACTCATGACTTCATTGACCCTCGGATTGCCAAACAGGCTGATTGTTTTGTCCATCCTTGTTCCAACTTTGAAGTCATGGTTTCCAATGGGGGCACCTTACCTTGCAAGGGGAAGTGTCATAATGTGCGTATCTCTATGGAAGATTATAACCTGCGCTTTGACATGTTTTCCTTGTCCTTAGGTGGATGTGATGTAGTTTTGGGCGTTCAATGGTTACGCAACACTTGGCCCCATCTTATGGGATTTTGATGAACTTTGGATGCAGTTTGCAGTCAATGGGACACAACACAAATTTATGGGCTTACAACCAGGGTCTCTCTGCATCATCAGTTCACATCGCTTGGAAAATATCCTTAAGAAGAATTCACATGGTGTCATTACTCAACTCCATTCCCTTCAGATGCACCCACCAACGGTCTCCACTAATTCCTTGGATAGCTATGCAGGTGTATTTGTTGCACCAGTGGGCTTGCCGCCTTCACGAGACCTTTCCGGTAAGCATTTTGCCGCATCTACATCTCAGCAAGACATGATGGCTATTTTGCATGCAGTACAGAAGTGGCAGCCATCCCTATTGGGGAATTATTTCTGCATCAAGACTGATCTCCAAAGTCTGGAAACTTCCCTAGAACAACGGGTCTCCTCCTCAGCACACCTAAAATGGGTTCTCCAACTCATGGGTTATGACTATGCAACCACTTACTAGAAGGGTAAGGACAATATGGTGGAAGATGCTCCTTCTCTCACATTTGATGACCCAATTTCTCTTCCAGCTATTTCTCTACTTGTTCCAAATTGGTTGCAATCTGTTCAACGGGGCTATCTCTTCTATGAACTCCATGCTTCTTCATCAGTAGGGCACTCTGGGTTCCACAAAATGTTTGACCAAGAACAATATAACTTCTTTTGGCAGGGATTGAAAATGACAATTCAACGGATGGTGTTTGACTGTGATACTTTCCAGGTCAACAAGGGTGAAACGACCCTCCTTTCAGGACTACTCGACCCTTTTCCCATCCCTACACAGATTTGGACAACTATTTCTATGGATTTCCTGGAAGCACTCCAGTGGTATAGTACCACATCTAAAAGGACACCATATGAAGCAGTCTCTGGATAGGCACCGCCATTTATTCTTCCATACACCTTCAGCAGCTCCCCTGTTCAGGCAATTGACTCAATTCTTCGAAACCGTGATCAGCTTCTTCTCATTCTGCAGGACAATCTTCACATGGCAAGAATTTGACTGAAACAACAAGCCGATCAGCATAGTTCTGCGCGCACTTTTCACGTCACTGATATGGTTCTTCTTCTTCTATATCCTTCCATGCAATCCTCCCTGGAACTCAAAAGGCACCAGTGGCCCGGAATGCAACCCGAGGATGCTACAGGGGACCCACTCCTTCAGATTCTGCATCAATTTTCACATCTAAAGCTTTTAGGACAAAGCTTTTTCTAAGGGAGAGGGGATGTTAGGAACCCATGTCTTTACTTTGTTAGTATATTGTTGTTGGACGCATATGCTTTGTAAGTCGTCCCATAGTATTTGTTGATCCATAGTTTGTGTTATTGTTGTTAGCGCATATGCTTTGTAAGTCGCCCATAGTTTTGTTGATCCATAGTTTGTATTGGCCCATGGTTTTGACCCATAATAATTGTTGATCTATATTTTGTATTGGCCCATGGTTTGTATTGACACATGGTATTGAACCATGGTATTGGCACCTAGACTTAGTATATAAGTGTGTGTCGAGGCCTATGAAGGCACCGTGAAGTTAATTGTATTAAGCTTGCTCAAAGGAGGTTGCCCCCTCGAAGTGGCCTGTGATCTATATAAAAGTGATTCTGAGTTCTGTTATTTCTGATATCTCGTGTATTTGCATTAATTAATTATTGCAGGTTCATCACAGACATGGAGTAAACACGTGAGCCATGAAATTCAATTAATATTTTGTTGTGACTATTGGGAAGTTCGTTGGATTTCCATTAATGCAGGTTGATCACCAATGATAAAATTTTATTTTGGTTATGGAGTTGGTTGGATGAACATTAATGTGTGGTGAAACAAAGTGGAATCGGAGGATGGAGGTGGAGCTACGGTTGGAGGAGCCTAGTCGACCAGTCGACTAGGTCCTCCCAAACGACTAGAGATTAGTTAGCTCAGCTGATTGAGTTGGTTAGATCGATTGACGAGACACTTAGGAAGTTATAACTTTATAATTGTTTATATGCACTATATAATAGGTTAGTGAGTGAGAAGATGTAATCATGTTTTTGTCCATTATGGCCTCATAATATAAGACAACGTGTTCCTACTATCTCCACTACTTGTATTCTTTCTCGTCTCTTTATGTATATATGTATGATCTTGTATCTTGATGTGTATTGTTGTGCTATTGGTGACTATATCTAATCCCTTAGATTACAACATCAGTTATGTTGCCGGTAGTACTGAACTAGGATAAAAAGATGATCACACCTGCATAAATGGTAAGTGAGGAAGAAATTCGAGACTGGTGGAATCGAAAGATAGTGAATTACATCCAAAATTATGCTAAAAGGAACAAGTTGACCATTGCTAAGGCCGGAGAGAAGTTTTTCACTAAATCACATGAAAAATTTATAGAAGTTATACCTCATGAGATAAAGAAGTTGGTCGATTGAATTCATGAGCAAATGCGACCCTCATAATGAACGATTGTTAACCCGCAAGCTCTACAACGGAGGACGGATGAATCTGTATGAATGGATTGAACAGATAAGTGACGACTATTGTGAAGAGAGAGATGGAACTCGCTCAATGAAATCAAAGCCGAATTTTACAATGAATTCCATGACTCCTAATTCGTCACAATTCTGACCTTGCTGTACAAATCCCTAATTGAAAAGGGAGTCGGTCACATAGTCAAACCTTGACCTCCATTGGGCCCCAGTGCAACTTCAGACTGGGAACAAAAGAAAAAATATTGGGAGCTCTTTGTCTACGAACACGAGTGGTAATGTTTTCTAAACAAATGAATACCCTTGCTGGTTCCGCTTTGGTTGCTTAGTAATAGCTGGGTTGGCAATGGGGGATAGTCGACCAGGTCAGATGAATGAATAGACATTTCTAGTTGACAAGAGTGAAAATAATGAAGGTTAGTAAGAAACTAACCCTCACTCGAGACAAATTAATAGCCATCCACAAACAAAAAACTGATATTCAGAAGATTGAACGGGAAAAGAGACAAAAGAAATGGGAGGAACTTAGAAATTTTCTAAGTTCGCTTTATGACAAGAGAAGTATGAAAAATATGGTTGGAATGGTCGAGCAACCAAATGGCTTGATTGATTCGAGGGAAAATCGACTAGATGTTAGAAAGGATGATGCGCCAACAATGATAGAAGGGTGTTAGTCGATGGTTTTGACCCCACAATCCCTATATATTGCAATTCCTGACATCACAACTCCCATCGAATTTGTCCCAATGATTATAACAACTAGACCAAGTATTAGACAAATAATCTAGCGAGATCTGGGAATTGGACCAAGCGGAAGTAACATATGGTGTTGACTAGATCAATGTGGACAAATTATTGACTCACTTATGATTTAGAGGCCACTGCGTGGTAACTGGATTACCTTTATGCCCTAGTTCGAAAGACAAAATTTTAATCTATTCTATTCAGAACATGTAGAGGTACCCCCCTTCCAACAAAATTATTGAACAAAGCACGTCGCCCATTGGAGATCCAACCTATTAATGAAGACTCTATAGAAGAAGTAATACTATCTTGGTACAAAATCTACTAGCCAGAGATAAGCATAGAAACTCATCATATAGAAGTAATTTTTTTATGGACATATCGTGGGACAAATTTGGTGCTCACCAACAACATATACTTGAAAATTTTAGGTATGGATAATGAGTGATCAGCGTGAAAACTAATTTTTTGAGATATGGTTATTTATTTTAGGTAAAACAATGTATGATCATAATCTACACACACTACACTTGTGCATGGACTATATTTTGAGGTTTTTCAGACTTGAGAACTATTTTTTATTATTTATCAAAATAACATATGTTCAGAAAATGGTGCCTTATCGACACATGTTGGTAAGCTTCAATTTTCTTTTTAGTGTGACTCTTATTGAAAAAACTAAAAGTACCCTTTGAAGAGGATGGGGCAAGGAAGATCTCTGCGAAGATTTCAAATTTTTTGGTGTTGTCTTTGTTATGATAGTGGATTTTCATTTCGGGTGATTTTCAGAGTAATAAAATTCTTAAGGGATAAGGTTTAGAAAAAAAATATTAATAAATAGAAATTCAAATCGAAATGAAACAATTATTATATCATTGGAAACAAGATTCGGAGATGAATCCATTGCTACCAAGTCTGACAAATAATATTTAAAATTTGCAGGGGTTTGGGCTTGCTGAAGTTGCAGGTTCTAGAAAGATGCCAAATATTTTCGCAGGTTTTGTTGACAATGAACTCTTGGCCGAAAAATATCTTCCAAACTCTCGGCCGAGACTTTAGTTCAAACTCTCATCCAAGAGTTTTTTTAAAAATACAGCGCGGTGATTGGTTCAAACTCTCGGCCTAGAGTTTGAGGTTGAATTTTTTCACTTGATCATCCGCACACACTAATTTTTTTCACTCCGTTGTCATAAAAGTGTTTCCCAATTTCTCGTTTTCACCTCAAATTCGACCAACCAAGTTTTGATATATAGAGGAACTTCTTTCAATAATATTCCTCTTGCTCCTTTCTTGAGTTCATCTTCGGCTTTCAATGCAGAATGGTTGTTTTCAGCTATAAATTCCAAAATATAACCAAATAGAGTATTTTCTACCCAGAAATCAACGGCTCTGGTCAGAGGTGAGTTTAGTTGATTTAAATTGAACATATCTTTGGGAGTCCACTCAACAATATTTCTCAGTTTGTTGCGATACTCATATGCTTCCACAAGTCGTCGCAACCACCACACTAGGTTTACTAGAATCTCAACCCACAAAACTTTGTATTGGTATAGAGGTGGACCTCCGTAGAAAAGATATTGTTTGAACTTGGCTACTTCCCACCCTCGTAGTTCAAAGTACTGGGTTGCAAAATCATCAACCTTCTTCTCCCAACAATCCTAGATGTGGCTTATTATCACCAAAGTATCCATACATATAACAGGGTCCTATTAAGAACCAGGTCCCGGCAACAGAACCATTTGTTGGTGCAAAATTGAGACTAGCATGTTCTTGTGCACAGGTTAACAAAATGGTGCCATTGTACAGTCTAGTGTGCTGGAATTTTCAATCCCCTTAAGGGGGAAGGTCTCACCCAAAGCACAACTAGAAGGTCTCACTTGAAGCACAACCAAGACCGACATAAGATAATGATCGGTTAACTGTATGGTTGTGGTTGAGGGTTTACAGTAACAAGCATCACAAAATCATCCAAACAACTATACTACAAGAAAACTTAATTGCATTTATTATTCATTCAACTAAACCATAACGATAAACATAAATAAACAGAACAGAGATATTCACAACAAAAAAATTTAAAGGGGCCCAATAAGCCTTCTCATTATGTCATTCATATCTTCATTACAACCGTTTACATCATGGCTCTAAGCCTTAAAGTCACCGCAGAATTATCTGTCCCGGGATATACCCTCATACAGGAATTGAGAATGTGCATTGATTTTATATCTCTAAACAAGAAGACAATCAAGAATAGATATCCCATCCCAAGAATAGATGAGCTCATGGATGAGTTACATGGAGCAAAATTCTTCTCAAAAATTGATCTTAGATCTTGTTCCCATCAAATTCGAATGAAGGAGGAGGATGTACAGACAACAGCTTTCAAATGTCACTATGGCCATTTTGAGTTTCTTGTCATGCATTTTGGTTTGACCAATGCTCTAGCCACATTTCAATCATGCATGAATCAAATATTTTTCAAGTAGCTCCGTAAGTTTGTTTTGGTTTTCTTTGATGACATTTTGATTTACAGTAAAACATGGGAGGAACACTTGCACCATCTAGAAGTTGTCTTGAAAATTTTGCATGAACAATATTTGTTTGCTAAGTTGTCCAAGTGTGAATTTGGGTTGAAAGAAGTTTTATATCTTCATCACATCATTGGGAAAGATGGAGTGAAGGTGCACTTGGAAAAAATAAGAGCTATTCTTGAATGTCCATCACCCAAAAACATCACAAGATTGAGAGGCTTCATTAGCATATGCACTTACTATAGAAATTTTGTGAAGGGGTTCTCCAAATTGACTGCTCCACTTACTGATTTGACCAAGAAGTATGCTTTAAAATGGGATGAAGAGGCTGAAAAGGCTTTCCAAAGAATGAAATAGGTAATGAGTAGTTGTCCAGCACTTGCATTACTTGATTTTTCTAAACCATTTGTCTAGGAATGTGATGCATTGGGATAAGGGATAAGGGCGGTCTTAAATCAAAATCAACACCCCATAGCTTTTGAGAGCAGAAAGTTGCAGCCACATGAGAAGCTCTACTCCATTTATGACAAAGAAATGTTACCCATCATGCATGCCTTGGCCAAGTTTAGACAATACTTGGTGGGAAACAAGTTTGTATTCAAAACCGATCATAACAGTTTGAAGCATTTTCTCACACAAAAGGGCCTCGATGAAAGGCAACAAAAGTGGGTAGTCAAAGTCCAAGCTTTTGATTTTGACATTGAATATGTTAAGGGGAAGAATAATATTGTAGCAGATGCATTATTTAGAAGACCATCATTTTATCTTATGGACATTTCAAAAGATTTGAAAAATATGCTAATAGTTGAATATGCCAAAGATAGTTTTGCTTGTGATGTGTTAGATGGGGTCAAAGGTGATGATAGGTATAGGATTTTGGATGGTATAATCTACTATAAGGATAGAAGATACTTGGTTCATGGTTCGAATCTTAAGCACAAGATTTTGAAGGAAGCTCATGATTCTCCTTTAGCAGGCCATCCTGGTTTTTTCAAAACATATAGGAAATTAAGGGAAATGTTCTTTTGGAAAGGGATGAAAGAAGATGTTCTAAAATATGTGAATGAATGCAAGTTATGTTGGAAAAACAAATCTGAACATACACATCTTGATGGTCTAATGCAACCATTTCCCATTCCACAACAAAAATGGGAAAGTGTTTCCATGGATTTCATCACAGGTTTGCCCAAGGCTTTGGGTAAGGATTTCATTTATGTTGTGGTGGATAGACTCACCAAATTTGCTCATTTCTTTGTTGTTACATCATTTTTTTTACTGCTGCACAAGTGGTTGATCTATTCTTTAAAGAAATTTTCAGATTGCATGGACTTCCCAAGAACATTGTGAGTGATAGAGATAACAAATTTATGACTTCCTTTTGGCAAGAAATTTTCAAATTGGTGGGCACTCAATTGACTCCAGGCACAATATATCATCCTCAAACTGATGGCCAAACAAAGATAGTTAATCAATGGTTGGAGGGGTACTTGAGGAACTATGTTGGTGAGCAGCAGAAAACATGGGTGAAATGGCTACACTTGGGTGAGTTTTGCTACAACACTACTTTCCATATGTCCATTGGCATGTCTCCTTTCAAAGCACTTTATAGTTATGAAGCACTCACATTTTTTAGCACATCTTTGGTGATAGTAGAGCCCAAAAAGTCAACGATTGGGTGGAGGAAAGTCAAGAGATTTTGAAACTTCTAAAAGGCAATTTGCAGGTTGCCCAAAATCAACAGAAACAGTATGTGGATCAACATAGGGTGGAAATAACTTTTCAAGTGAATGATTTGGTCTATTTGAGGCTACAACCATATAAACAAACATCCTTGAAAGTGAAAGGATCATAAAATCTTAAACCAATATATTATGGTCCATATAAGGTAGTTCGAAAAATTGGGGAGCTGGCTTATGAGATGGAACTTCCAAAAGGAAGCAAAATCCACAATGTGTTTCATGTTTCATGCCTTAAGAAGGCTACCGGTCAGCAAATATTTGTTTCAGAAACACTCCATCCATTAGATGATGAATGACAACTCATGCTTATTCCAAACAAAAAAAAAATTGAAGACAAGAGAAAGGAAATTGAGGAGGAGAACCATAAGGGAGTATTTGGTACAATAGAAAGAGTTGCCAAGTGAGGATTCCACATGGGAGAATGAACAAATTTTGCAGCATCCTAATTTGGAATTGCTCGAGGGCAAGCAATCTTGGGTGAGGAGGACTGTAATGTCTCCATTCAAATAAATCTCAAAAAGAGAAAATTCCACCAATCTACTAGTTTCCTAGGTTGGGGTGGAAACATTAGATTTGGAATAAGGAACTATAAAACCCCAAATCGACATAATTTAGCTTGACCAAATATATTAAATGGGTAATAAATAAATAATTAAGATAGGAAAATAAGGTGGCACTTGGTCACGAGGGCACATGGGATTTGTGGGGCCCATTTAAGCAAGATTCCTCGTGCCACATGGCATTCCACTCTTACCCATTCGAATCCAAGGTGGAGTACACATTCTTGGGGGATTTGGAAGGTCAATATACTTGGGATGACTCAATGAAGGTCGAATTGGAGTGGAAGAGTAACTCCCATGGAAGAGGAAGAGACATTTGATAGAAATTGGGACACTTGGGCTAGATTCCCTAGCTTCTATGACAACAATGATAAAGATGTTATCACACCTATGACACAAATCAGACATGATTGCTGACATCTGACATATATGACATGTCAGGGCCAAAAATAGCCTCCAAGAGGGTGCACAAGGGAGTTAGGGAAATCAAAGAGACACCCATTCGAATTGAGTGAAGGAGGAGGTTAGGAATGGAGGGACAAGTGGCACACATTGGAATCTCTTCCCAATTCAAGTTGGAATGAAGCTCATGGATGGAATTCAAGTTAAGGAATCCTTTGGAATTTTATAAAATTCAAGAACAAAGGAGACCATCTTTTGATCATTTCTCATTTTGCATATTGGACAACATAGCTTGTCCATGCTAGTGGAGTGTTTACTCTACTTGCCTTAGTACCAATTTCGAGGGTGAAATATTCCCATCCTAATTGGCATTGGATAGGCCATTTTGACCTTTCATTTGGAGCTAAAATGGAGTCATTTGTTTCAGGTTGAAGCTACAAGGTTGCTCGTTACATTCTCATCCTCAACTTGCTTCCACACATTTCTCACTTTTCTCTTCATATTTTGGCTCTTGGAGGAAAGGCGCACTTGGTGAGATGATGTTCTCTTTGGGGGAGCTCTTATGGCCCCATTTATTTGTAATATGATGTATTTACTCTGTATTTTATGCTCAGAATATCCTCGGGTCGAAATACCAATTGAAACCATGTCAAAATACCAAACAATGTGTAAATGGTGCCATTTTCCTCATATCTTGTTATGAGAGCTTGAAGTTGCTTTTTTTCGACTTATATCAGCTCATATCTGTGATTCTTATGATGTATGGAGAGTCATTAATGTCTTGAAGAAGTTTCATATACATTGCATAAGCATTTGGAACATAAATCTCGAATTTCATGGAAAATGGTGAAGTTTCCTATCATTTCCCCACCATTTCCCCCTATGTGAAGGCATGTATACAAACCTCTGATTTATGGGAGTTGCAGAAGCCTATAGAAATTGATTGATGATGCATTTGGGAGCCCATTGAAGTCCTTTATCGGTACCATGTCTCTGTTCTAAAATTTTGGAAGGTCGTAGAACATTTGGAAAGCCATCTTTGTCCCCTACCCTTGGGGGTTTTGAACCTCGATTTGACTAGTAAAGTTCCCTATTTTTCCCTGATTATAAATGAATGTTGCAAAAGTGTTTTGAGAGTGTCCAAGCATCCATCAGCCTCATTTTTATGTCTCAATACCTTCCAAACACATGTAGACCCAATTCAGAAGCATTTGGAGCCATTTGATTCATTAATAGTCTAAGGGTCAAATTGGCCAAATATTGCAATTTTTCCTAATTTTTACAAATTCATTAAAATAGACACAATAGCTCCAATGTGGTCTATGTAGATTAATGAGGTTGGGAGTGTACTTTCCCAAATATAATTCATTTTACTTTGGAATTTTATTAGACACCTTATAGTTAGTTTTATCATTATTTTTGTTGGGTTAATTTTAATATTTTGTAGAACATGCTATTAAGTTTTATCTCGATTCAAGAATGTATCTTTCAATAACTCTATATTTTTGTGTAGGTTTATAGTCCACAACCTTTCCTACAAAGCTATGACTATAACGATAGAGAAAGATAATCCACCTATTGAAATTCTCCAACCTATGGTTACCATCATGGGGAGGTTTGAAAGAAGTTTTTGGAAAAGTCATTGTATATGTAGATGATTTTCATGTACTCGTGGTCTCAAAGCTTGATGTTGTAATTGAGATTATGGTCAAGACATTTTTTCATGAACTAATGGACTAATGATCATCATGTATCTGTGGATATTCAACTTATAGAAACTCAAATGTATTGTAATCATACTTGACTTTTCATATATTTTATATTTAATATTTATTTGGTTCAAATATAGATCTTATTTATAGTATTGTTAATTAATGTTGCAAGTGTACATTTTTATATAAATTTCATTTCTTTCCACTTATTCAATTACATACATAAATTTTGATTTTATTATTTAAGTGAATAATTTTATATATAATTTGTTTCATTGATTAGATCAAAATCAATATTGTATCACATTTTTTCCAGTTGTTCAAGTCATATTAATTTATATTAAATAATAATGATGAAATAAATATAAAATTACTAAATTAATAATAATTATAATGAATATAAAGCTACTAAACTAGAGACGACTACATCATGACTAAATAAACGAGAAAATGTACTACTAAATGGTGACAATTAATGACCAAATAAGGAGTAATTATACTACTAAATGGTGATAATTAATGACACAATAAATAGTAAATGCACTACAAAATGGTGACAATTAATGACCAAATAAAAGAGTAAAAGTAATACAAAATGGTGACAATTAATGACAAAATAAATGAGTAAATGTACTACAAATTGGTGGCAATTAATGACCAAATAAATGATTAAATATAAGCGTAGTCTAAAAGTTCTATGATTTTAAGCGGAAAATTTTGATTTTTCTGGCAAGATTTTGAGAAAATCGGTCAAACTCTAAAATTTTAGGTGCTCCAGGGGTTTTTGATGGTGTTGAATCTGTTTCTACCATCAAAATCACCATTAAAACATAGTTAATTGCAAATGTTGCAACAACTCCTTGAATATATTACAAGATGATAAATAAGTCAACCAATTAATGACTAAGCGATATATGAATAAAATTTTAATTGGGGAAAAGGTTTGAGAAAGAGACTGGAAATTTGTTATTAGTAGTTGTTTTTCTAGTAATAAATTAGTCATTTTGATCAAGTCGGGTTTTTTCTTCTCATAGAAAAAAAACGTACTTTTGTTATTTCGAGGAAATCAAAAGGTACAAATACAGATCTGTTCCTTTCCAGAAACAATGTCTTTAAGCTTCATCACAACTGAGCATCCAAACTATCCGATCATCACATCTTAGAAAACCGTCTAAAACAAAAAAGTTGCTTCAGAAAAAGTTGCTACAAAAATGCAGTAATAATCCTGATCATTATGATCACCAACACAATATTAGAAAAGTTCAATGAAAAAAGAAAAATATGAACCAAAAGACGTGAGCCCATCCTCTACCCACTCTTCCCAATATAATATACCCGGATCTCCATCAATGGCATCCTTTGAAAGAGCATCAGCAACCGATACGAACCGTTACACCAAAACCCCGAGGTGTTAGTGAAGGCCGCCCACTATGATCTTAACATCCCACCATGCTTCACAGTCCAGACTCTGGGCTGGATATGTGCTCATACGGTGGTGTCCCCTTTGAGCCATACGAGCCTCGGACGAACACTGCAATGCCAACATTGCCACTCGTTCTGTGACTTGAACCTAGGTGGAGGCTCTGATACCAAACGATACGAACCATTACACCAAAACCCCAAGGTGTTAGTGAAGGACACCCACTAGGATCTTAACAACAACATCATTATTCTCCCGATATGTATGCCTGATAGTGAGAGACTGAAAACACTTGAGTAATACAGAAATCCTGTGACACCATTGATGTAGAGAAATATTTTTAAGGTTAACCTTCTTATTGTCCCAATTGATGACAACCTGAGAGTCACCGAAAATTTGTAATGGATCTAATCCACATAAATTTGCCACCTTAAGAATATCCCAAAGGCCTAATAATTCTGCTTTTGTATTTGTCCCCAGACCACCAGATAGTTTGAATTTAAGAATTAGGTCTGATCCACATCTAAGATAGAAGCCAACCCCACACTTCTGATGTGTAGATGCCCCATCAAAGAAACCCACCACTGTTTCCAAATCATTCATAATAATAGGACAAACTTTTTTGCCAGTCTGATTCCTCATTGAACTTTGTGGATAAAGTCTATAAAGCTTCCAGAATGATAAAACACTATGATTCAGTGAAGGTTTAAGATCATGAAATATGGCACCATTACATACCTTCCACAAAATCCATGAAAGTAAACCTGGAAAATGGGCAAGAGTCTTGTGCTTATGTTGCCAAGTGTAATAAGCAGTCTTCCTCCTTTATCTTCAACTCCAAGCAAATCTTACCCCAAACTGATTTGGAAAATGTACATTCTAGGAATAAATGACTGGTAGATTCCTCAGAACTCCTGCACAAAACACACATATTTAGCCCATCGCCGAATGAGGTTCTCCCATGTCAATATTTTATTTTCAAAGACAAGACACAAAAAACAACTAATTTTCAATGGTATAATCCACTTCCATATAGCCAGAAACCACCACTTATTCTGCACCTCTGTAAAAAAACTCTATTATAGCCAAATATGCATCACTAGCCGTAACCTGTCCATCATCTTTGTTTCTTTCCCAAACCAACATATCATTAATGTTTGAAAGACGAATACCACCAGAATTAAGATTATGGACATAATCCTGCCACTCCACTTTCCAATCACCAACTAAACCCAAATCTGAAGCAGCAAACCAGTAATTTGCAACCGGGACCACGTGACTGGATTTTCTGAACTGATTTAAAGTGGATAAACCAATACTTGCAAAATGGTTTTTTAAACCCTGAGAAAGGAGAAAATTCTCATTCAAACCCACCACCGGATCTGTGCCCACAACAACTTCATTGTCATTCCCGACCCTCCACGCCAGCTGCGATCCAATCCACGGCATGATTTTCAAAAAGCCATTCCAAATGACCGGATCAAGCCAGGTTTATCAACGTTTTGGGATCCTAACATACTTAATCTAAGTTTTAAAGTAAGTGCATTGACTTTTTATTTTTTAAAGGGTCGATTGAGCTTCTTTTAAACTTTTAAAAACCAAGAGTCGAATTTATATTTGGTGTGAGCATTGCTTCACATTTAAAAATATATATATATTATAATATTAGGGGATTGTAATTGATACGATTTTTTATCATATAAAATTAATGTTATGATTAGTGTTTATTAAAATTAATTTTGGTTTAATTAATTTTATAATTAAATAATTTGTTTTTTTATATTGCATAGAATTTAATACAAATTATTAATATTATAAATATTGTAGAATTGGGCTTTATTAAAATTTTAATAGGTAAAGTATTATATAAGAAAGTGTTTTTTATTATTTATTTTCTGAGTAGCACAAAGAATAGATATTATTTATTCCTAAGATAATTTAGGACTTGTCTTTTATAGTGTCACAACCTACCTAAACATCAAATTGTTGTATGGGGTTTCCTTGTTTGTGGAATAATAGACGGTTTTATAGTGTTATAGCTATACCAAATTGATTTATTATAGTGTCACATATTACCTAAATACAAATTGATGTATGAGATCCTCTTGCTTGTGGGCTAAGAAAATGTGTATAGTGTCATGGCCTACCCAAATACTAAATTGATGTATGTAGTCTCTTTTTTGGGGGGACCCTCTCTATGTAGCAGTTTGACTATTTAGCCTATATAAGTGTATATACCCTACCTACCATCTTTTAGTTTTGAGTAGCAGTTTGACTACTTAGCCTATATAAGTGTATATACCCTACCATCCTTTAATTTTGAGATTTGAGAGGAGCAAAATATATGTTCTTAACCATATACCACTTTGTATATAAAAAAAATATTATAATTACTATTTTTTTTAGTATTCTTATATTTTTTTTAAATATTTAATTAGATAATTTTAAAATTTTATCAATTATATCAATTTTAGATCTTTAAAAGGCAGTTTTTTTAAAAGCAGTTATGTTATCACTTTTTATCTTTTTATATAAAAACAATATCATTGTTAGTATGTAAAATGTTTATTTGCTTATACTTGAAAACATAATTTTTATATTTTGTAATGATGCATTTTTAGTTCGTGAGGAAGGCATAGATTATATGTTCCCCTTTTTACTATTAATTTACTTGATATAGAAATATTTCTAAAACTTTTCTATAGTTTATCTAATGTTGAAAGAATTTATTTATTTATTTGTATTTGTTTAATAAAATATTTTAATAAGTGTGTACATTTTATTGGTGGAAAGTGCTTGAAAAGACATTTTTTTTATGGTTGACACTAATTAAGAAAAATAAAAATAAAATAAAAATAGAACACAACTTTGAACTCACAAATGTTAACATCTAAATATTTTGTTTCTAGTAGATAGTTTGACAATGTTAACAATCAAACATACAGACATAGAGATGGGGTTGACACACATCAAGGTTTACAGGTTGACAGGTTTGCAACTTTACATTTAAACCTTTTGACAATTGTGTGCCTCCTGGAATACCAAGTATAATAGAATTGGTGAATACCAAGTGTAGAATATAGGTATTGGGCTGTAGTATGTAGTTTCTCTTCTCATTTGAACTTGGTTTTAACATATTATCCTGATTCGACTCTTTGGCATTCCTGAAATTACATTCATGTTGGTTGTGCATACCTCACAAGGTATGCTACTCAATACCCACCATTTCATTTTAGGAAAAATAATGGTATCTTGAGTTTCGAAAAGAAATGGCTACCCCGAACTTGAGGGTTTCTGCTATATTTTTTTGTTGAATGAATTATCCACATCCTATCTCCAGATCTCTAGGTTTGTAGGTTTGTTGTAACTATTGTTGGCTTTGTGGGCACACAGGTTCCAAGCCCACAAGCTTAAGCCAAATTGGTTTGTGATGAAACTAAATAGTGGCAAGATCTTAATGGATTGTAGATTTGGGTAAGCCTTCCAAATATGGATGAATTCTTAAAGTTTGAACTTCACCGTGAGAGATTTATAGCTGAAACCCAGGTGTTGCAGATTGAATGTATAGATAGAGTTGGTTTGAACAACAAAATAACATTTCGGACTTTAAAATGACCATTTATGCTTTCCATACTCTTCTTAAATTTGTCCTACTTTCCAATATTATTGACCATGTTCATGTTCAGTGATGCATAGGTTATGGCGAGGTTTAAAAGCTTCCTAAGAAAAAATTTGGAAGTAGTTTCCGCCTCTAGAGCCTACCTCCTGCATCGAACTTCAAAGAACTGCTTTGGCTGAGCCATTGCGGTCCTTGTCCAAGCAAAGAGAAGAGTTGTGAGTTGTTGAGCTTGGAGTTCGATGTCTGAAACAGTGAAATATTGCCGGTAAGTTATCTCCCCATTGTAGGTTGAAAGTTGTTCTAATAAGGCCTTTGTGGCGATGGGGATTATTCTTAAAATGCTCAAAAATTGAAATTGGACTTGACTTGCATTGTTGCATTGTTTTATTTATAGTAGAATTTTTTTTCTTATAATGGACAGAATATCCCATTCCGGGCAAGCGGAACGGAATGAAGCCGCTTTGCTCAGAAGCGTTGAGTTCAAACCAATTATTTATTGGAGCCAGGCTGAAACTCTTGGAAACTATAGCTTTGGGGATTCTGAGCTATAGCTCATTACAGGAATGCCGTGAGAATCAAACATATTGATATGGGAATATAATAGTTATATTGAGTGCACCCTTTACTGTTGAATAATACTCCCTACGAAAAATGCAAGTGGGTGCCCATGGTTTGTGCATCTTCTCACTTCCATATGGGCTACAAGTAATAGTATTTATTTTTCTTTTATATAAACTAGCAAATCTCTGTTGCATATTTTTCTAATATTTCATTCTATCAATCTAGGTTGCTTATTTTTCTAATCTTTCATTCTATCCATCATAATGGTAATGTTTCTTTATACTCTTCAAAAAATAAATTCAAACAGACAAAAAGCATAAACTTTATCCCCTCTATCATGTAAATCTAAGATGAAAAACGTCAAGATTTTGAACTTTATCCCGCCATATAGTGAGGATCATTTCAGGTGAATAGACCCATTGTTTCGCCTCGTTACAAAATTTTGAAGCAATTGCAATTCAAGTTTTGTGGTTTCTTCTGAGGTGAAGTCATATAAATTCAATGGTTCTTTAAAGATATCTCTTAGATCTTATGGTATTAAAGCTGCCATTTTATTATGCTAAGTATATTAATATCTTTTTGGATTAGCGTTTTATATTTTTTTAACATTAGTTGAAGAATTTAAATGTTAGAAATGTTACTGAGGGTTTTATGGTTTTACAATTAATCTTAAATCCGTTTCCTATGTTTCCAGTTTCCTTTTGTTTCTGCAGAGGCACATTGTATCGAGGGGATCCATAAATGCACGAATGTCCTGCTCCTACTCGTTCAAAATCATTTTTATAAAAATTCAAAAACCGATCATTATGACATAAACCACTATTATACTACCCACAACACAGAGTGTAGAAATTATAGGCTGAAACCCTCCCTCCCCTTGTTGAGCAAAAATGCAAAAATGTTTTTACAACATTATGAAATAATATTGTCACCAAAAAAATCCTGGGTTAAAGAATCTTCTGTTTTCACCCAGTGGTCCAAAATATGTTGTATCTTTTATAGAAATTCGGGTCAGTGGAATTTTCTGGGCCTAAGGATATTCCATTTCACAAGTCCTCCACCACCTGCTTAGAATGCGTGAAAAATAGATTGCAATTATCATTTTCATGCTCTTAGAAGTATAATTGAGTCATTTAAAATGGACCATAAAACCCTACAACAAACAAACCTTGATGCATTTTTAAATGTCCTTTTGAAAATAAATTTTGAAGTAAGGATGACATTTTTCTGATGGAAAAGGTTCATGTTTCATCACAGCTGCCGATTATTTTTCTCAACTTTTATATTGGACTTTCACAATATAACGTTATCCAGCAGCACTATTCTTTCTTCCTTTAATTATATAGCTAGGAGCTGGAGAGTGTTTCTATTATATTTGGAGAGAAGCCAGACACGCAGGTCAATCTTTTAGTGTTATGATTGTCTTATTGCAAATATCATATAGCTAGGAGCTGGAAAGAGTTTCTATTATATTTGGAGAGAAGCCAGACACCCAGGTCAATCTTTTCGTTTTATGATTGCAATAATGATTGTCCTATTGCAAATATCATAAATGCAAATTGGAATATTTGTTGTAAGACAGTCTCTCTATAAATGGCATACAATCCAAATTAGCATTAATTTGAATTGTATCAAACTTGGATTGTATGTCATTTATAGAGGGACTGTCTTAAACAAATGTTTGTTTTTATTAATTTGTATTTAAAAATATTTTGGTTGTTAAATTTTATTTGAATTGTTAAGTTTGGGAAAGTTAACTACAATTTTTTTCAATCAAAAGCAATATCAAATTAAAATTAATCTCTATGCAACATAGAGAAAAAAAAATAAAAAAAAAAAAAATATATATATATATATATAAGCTAGCAGTAGGTCCTTATATTATCAGAATCAAAATATATAGAGTTTCAGAATCCCCATGTCCTCTCATGGTAGAGAAAACAGACCTCAAAAAAATACAGGCTATGTTTCTTAAACCAGTAAGCTTTAAGACAGTAATCAGAGCTATCAAAACTAGATAACGAAATAACAGAACAGTAAGATAAGTTGGTCGAAAACCAAAAAAACTAGGATGGCCGATGAGACCTAGCAAGTGGTGTAGTCCTTCTGTTCAGGTTGAGTGGTCGGGTCTTTGGCAAGCGTGATCCCCAACCGTCATGTGAACTGATGTTGATTGTACATGAGCTGCTTCATCATATCTTGCATCTCGTCAAGCTGCATCAGGATCTCTGCCTGGGCTTCGTTCCGGTCCGTGAGCACCTTACCCAAAACCTGCTTATGAGTCCAGTGCAGGTCCAGGGTTTTGTGATAGAGAGAAGCACGGCCTCTGGTATTGTCAGGGCGAGGGATGAGGGCCTCAAATTCCTCCCTGATTTCATCATCAATTAAGCAACGTCGAGAGACTCTTGCATCATCCTCAGCATCAGTAATCTCTGCTTACACCTGAATAGGGATCTCCAAATGGTACTTAGAGGCCTTGTCCACCACCCCTCTCATGAATCTAATAGGCGGAGAGGAGGAGGAGCTTTGCGGCTGAGCGTTGGCCTGCCAAGTGGCCTGGCGAGTGCGGGCTTGCTTCTTGGGCGGCATGGTTGCAGAGAGCTCGAAACAGAGATGGAAGCAAAGAAGCCGGTCGTCAGAGCAGCCGAGGTAATAGGACTCAGCAGCGAGCAGCCAAAGTAACAGGTAACTAGGGAGCCAGAAGGATAAGACACGGAGTCGTAGTAGGAAATGGACGCACTGAGAAAACAGGCCTCCTCCCAAAAACTAGCAGTGGAACCCTTACGCAGCAAAGCTCTCAGACGAGCATCTGAAGTTCTGGGGAGGGTCCGGGTGAAGTGTTTAACTACCGGAGAGCCATTAAAATTCATGAGTAGAGAAGGACGGATCCAATCAATCTACGGCGTGGGAGTCATCAAAGTTGGAGCCCAAGGAAGATATGGAGCAGAGGACGAAACCTCGCGCATGCAGGAAGTGTCAAGCCACTAGAGCGAAACAAGGCTCCGGATAGGCAAGTTAATGGAGGAGTTATACCACATCGTGGGGCACGTGGAATGCTAAGGGCTTAGAGGTGGCGCTGCCAGGTGTTTGGGAGAGCACGTGGGGAAGTGCATGAGCCGTAGCCTGGGTATGCATGTTGGAAGGCGCGTGGCCAATGCTGGGAGCAGTACCTATCATCGAGCTATTTATGAGGTGGGGACTGCGTGTGAAGCTCGTTGCAGTGTTGGTAGTTGTCGAGGTGATGTCATGATGCACCCGCTGTGGGGGGGAAAGGTCCTGCCTAGCAATGTCAGTGAGTTGATTCCTGAGTGGTTGTGCCCTGAAGGTGAGCCGTCTGGAATCAATGTTATCCTTGGAGGTGTCGACACCGTAGTTGGCAAGGTGGTCAACTAGCTTGTTGGCCGTGCGGCAAACATGGCTTATGTTGAGAACATGGAAATGATATATGTTATCCCGAAGCTGCTCTTTTAACCATTCGAGTCGCCATTGCTTGGAGAGTTTGGCGATGGCCGTGCCACAGTGAAGTATGTGGGCAGTGTTAATGATGATCTGAGAATCGCCTTCAATGGTGAGAGCAGTCCAACCTTCTCTGCGTGCAATTTTGAGGCCTATCAAGAGGGCGAGCATCTCAGCCACATTGTTGGTGTTGAAGCCAATGATTTCGGAGAATATGTGAATGAGCTTACCCGTGGTGTCTCTGAAGACATCTCCAATACAGGCTAGACCTGGATTGCCTTTGGAAGCTCCATCAAAGTTGAGCTTTAAAGGAGTGAGCAATGGAGGGGACCAAGTGGAGGGGATGCAAGTGGAGGGTGAGGAGTGGGGAGAAGGAGGGAGGGGGGGATGAAGATGGAAGTTCCAATCGGCTAAGATGCATCCTTCGTGTGGCTGGCATGAAAGGTCAGCGGCGGTCCAGATGGTCAGCCTCATGGTCTCCTGGAGGTTCGCGTGAATGCGGGGGATGAGACAGGTTTCCGGGAGAGAGAAGTTGAGAAAGATTCTCCTGTTCCTTTCTTTCCAAAGGTTCCAAATTATGAGGCCTGGGAAGAGAATCCACATGCGATTGAGAATAGGATTCGCAAATGGCTCAGTGGACAAATTCTGTAAAGAGTCTCTGATATCACCTTTGACACGGTTAGAGCACCGAAAGATGGAAGACCCCCACTCCCAGATTGTCAAGGCATAGTTGTACCCATTAAGAAGATGCTCCTAGTCTTCGGCATGCTGGTTACAAAGAACACAAATAGAAGGTCCTTCGAAGCATTTCTTGATGAGTTGATCCCAGGTGAGAATTTTCTTCCTCGCGACCAGCCAAAGGAAGGTTTTGATTTTTGGCCATAGGTGCGCATCCCAGATCTTCTTCCAAATAAGATTCTTTGGGGGTGGGGGAGCAAGGTGAGAAAGCTGATAGGCTTCTTTGATAGTGTAAAATCTATTCTGCTGATAACCTCGGCGGAGCTTGTCAGGTTCGTTAGAGAAGAGAATTTTTCTAGAGCTGAGCGTGGTCCAAAAAGTTTTCTCTTCTTCTCTGCTGAAGTCTCCCATCCAGTGCTATTGCACCATCCAGGTTCTTCAAGTGTCGTTGTTGGTGTGGGGCTCCCAGTAGTCATCGGTGAGAAGCATTCCTCTCTGCTGTGTTTGAGTGTCGAGATCCTTTGCGCCTGGGAGAAGAATGAGAGGAGGTAACTGGCTCCAAGCATCTTCCCAAAAAAAGGCTCTATTGCCATTTCTAACTTCCCAAAAACTATGCTTGCGGATGAGCTCTCTTTGCGCACAAGCTGAATTCCAAATTAGGGATCCATTTGGGAGATAATCTTGTTGAATGAGCTCGTGGTGATTTAAGGTTGTCTGCATATTTTTGCATCCATATGTGCGTCCAAGGGGTGGATTTTTCGGTGCAGCATCTCCATGGCAGCTTAGCACAGATCACTTTATTGAGGGTGCATGGGTCGCATAGGCCAAGTCCTCCATCCTGCTTAGGAGTACAGAGTTTATCCCAAGCTACTAAGGCCCATTTTCTTTGCTGGCTGGAGTCTCCCCACAGGAAATTTCTTTGTAGATTGCGAATAGACTTCAGGATGAACTTAGGAGCCACCATAACCGAGAAGAGGTAGAGGGGCACGGCCTGCAGAACATATTTAAGAAGGATGAGGTAGCTAGGGAAGTTGAGGGCTCTGAAATTCCAGGAGGAGAGCTTTAGATCAAGGGCATTGAGCATATCTTTCCAAGAGGAGTGCTTGATGGTTGAAGTTGTTAGGGGGGTGCCAAGGAATTTGGAGGGAAGGGATCCTTTCTGAAAGCCCAGCAGTCTGGTGATGCGATTTTAGGTCTGCATGTGGGTGTTATAAAAGAAGATTTCAGATTTTAGATGATTAATGGTCATACCTGAGGCTGCACTGAAAGAAAGAAGGATGTTGCGAAAGGCCCTGGATTCCATTACAATGGATTTTCCCATCAACATTGTGTCGTCCACGAATTGCAGATGTGAGTGGGCTTTGCCTTGGCCGTTGATTTTGATGCCCTGTAGATGATTATTTCTGATTGCCTCATTAATGCTTCTTCCCAGGCTCTCCTCAAGAAGAATAAAGAGGTAGGGCAATAGTGGGTCTCCCTGTCTAATGCCTCTCGAGGGGGAAAAGGTGGAGGAGGGAGTACCATTGACCAAAATGCAAAAAAAGGTCGAGGAGACAAGGGAAATGATCCAACAGACCCAGGGGAGAGAAAAACCAAAGGCAAGTAGGGTGTCTTTGAGAAAATTCCAGTTGGTCTTGTCAAAAGCTTTAGAAAGATCCATCTTGATGAGCATGCCCGAGAGGGAGGAGGTTTTAAGAGTGTGGATGACTTCATGTGCGTTGATAATGCCATCCATGATTTGGTGACCCTCGACATAGCCAGATTGCTCAAGGGAGATGAGAAGGGGCAGCAGCGGTTTGAGGCGGTTGGCAATAACCATGGTGATGATCTTGTAAATAACATTGTAGAGGGCAATGGCGCGAAAGTTTGCAGGGTTAGCAGGCTTACTGGTTTTGGGTATGAGAGTGAAAAATGTCGAGTTGAAAGCAGGGAGGATGGAGCCACAAGAGTGGGAGGCCTCGACGACCTGCCAAACGTCATCCGTGACAATTTCCCAAAAGTTTTGGAAAAAATCAATGGTGAATCCATCAGGTCCAGCAGCTTTGTCGGATTTCATTTCCATAACAGCAGTGTCACATACCCCAATTTTGCAAAAATAATGTAATTATTTTATTAATATTCCTGAGACATTATGTTAAATTTAATGCTAAGTAGGAATTGATGACTCAGCAGAGTCACCAGAAATGGAATGTAAATTCTGAATATTTTATTATTAATAAATAAATTATGGAGACAACAGCATGGGAGAGCTGTTAAAAGAGGTTACTGGTCTAACTGGTGGGTGGAACTAGGTGGAAAGGCAAAAGACAAGTGGCAGCATCCTCAAACACTTCCTAAGTTGCAGGTGGCAACTTCCCTATATTTTGGGGTCATGATTCCCCAAGAAAGTGGAATCTGAGCAGGTGGCTCATTAATGAAAATTAACCCAACTAAGACCTATGCAATCTTTTAAATAGTACTCAATGAACTGAGCTGGGGGTTCAGATAGTTCTGGAGGGAGAATACATTCAGGTGAATGTTATTCAGGAGTCCCATTGAGGAAGAGGGAAAACAGTAAGGAAGTGTTTGAGATAGGAAGCTGCAGTAACTTGGTTCCAGTTTAGCTGTTTGGCTGTGTGAATTGTTTTGCTGCACCTAGTTCCAGCCAGGGAGACCAGAGCAAGCTCGGGGGTCCTGAGAAGTGCTGTTTGGGCACTCTCCAGGAATTGGTAGGGAGGAACATCCTCCCATTGCTGTTGTTGTCCACTGGTTGAACAGGTTCTGCTACTTACTCCTGATTGTTTTATTTGGTATAAATGAATGTATGTTATATTTATTTCATTATGTCTGAGTATTAATAAATTCTGAAGGAAAATTACAATCCCTGAATATCAGTAGTGGATTTAATGGTAGTTACTGTGTTAAAAATTCCTTTATATTATTATTATCTTATGGATAAAATAACGATAATGCATAAGAAAACAGTAGTAGTATTGTAAGTAGTAGTAATTGTAGTAATTTTTAAACATAGTTTATTTATAATGACATCGAAATAAGTACATAGGATTTTTAAGGGTAAAAGTTATTTTGTTTCCTTGATATTATAACTCATTAAAACAACCATAGGAACTGTAACAAAAACAGTTACTCAATTCACAGTTTTTATACTAGTTATCAACGCCTTTCAGTTTTTATTTCAACTAATGCTAGAAACAATTCTACCATATTTAACTGCCAAACTCAATGATGATACAGAAAACCTGATAGAATAACAAATACAAGTAACTTACTATATTTAACAAATTCACAGGATCGAACATAGGTGAGATAACAGAACCAGGAATAGCTCAGCATCTAGCTTAATGATATCAACAGAGCTATAAATCGAAATTTAGAATCCAAACCGTAACCTGTAAACTATTTCTTTTCTTTTCCGTCTTTTTCAGTCTTTATTATTAATATAAATATTAGGGTTTAGAACCAGGTTTCACTTATGGTTTTTACAACCAAAGTCACAGCAGAACCGAAGTTTATTTCACTATCGAGTTTCTTTTGTTTATATCTTTCTTTTGTTTTCCTGAAAACTAGTAACCATAAAACATTATAAACTATAGAACTTTCTCTTAACTATTTGATTGCTGTGTTTTCGGATTTTTACCCTGGCATACTAGACGTCGCAGGCATGTAAATTATTGAAGAATTTATACAAACGACTCACCCACAACTGTATCTTATTTCTTTTATAACCCTTATTAGAATGGGTAACATCGAATTTGTTTAAGTATACTCTATATCAATCAACGGAGCAAGAATGCATTTTTTCATATGTATTTTAAACCAATCGAGGAGAGTCCCCAACTGGACCAAGTTATCATTACTTTAATAGTCTGCAACTGTGAAAATTATTGAACCCTACTATTAACATTTAACATACAAAAACAAAGCGCCGAGCAATGAAACCATACCATCACCTACAGTCTATTTATCCTCTTCTCAGAAAGGGTTTTGGAAACTTAAAACATTCTATCACTGTACATTGCATCAATTTGAAGGAAACACAGACAATATACAAGTTAATTTACAAAGTAACTTTTCTTTATACTTTTTAACCTCCCCAAAACCGAGAGGATACCCTAACACTTCAAGAAATACAGTAGATAATAAAACCCCAAGACTGTAACGTCAGAACGAGCCACGGCTTGTTTCTATTACACATTAAGTTCTTTTACAAACCCTAATCTTTGCAAGAAGAACGAATACAAAAGTAACCATCCTATACTACACACATCACAGGGTCAACAATGACCATGAAAGTGATAATATCCAAGCCATAAGACCAACCGCACGGAGTTAGCCACAAAAGTGGTCTTATCACATTCAAACCCTAAACACCCTAACCACAAAAGGGAGGAACAGCCATGGTATAACCAGGCTTACCCGGTAGGAGCCAGCGCCAAAGGTTGAGCCTCGTACACCTTCAGGAGAGAACAACTCCTGCAAAGTACGAATTTACGAGTTTAAGTGGCCAACTTTTATTAAATTAAATAATCTCTGTTAAACTGAAAATTAACGAAACAAATGATAATCCTTACCAGCGATTATTGCAAAATGCAAAACCCAGTGGGTGACCCTGCAACCACGAGTTGAGCATAGTAGAAGAACCTAATCATGATCACCAGAAGAATGGGCTAGGAAAACTCCAGGTCTTCCTTTCACCATGAAAGCCGTGACCGGGAATCATACAGAACAATACCCTCACGCCATGGATGAACCAGTATGGGAAACACGAATATAAACCCCAGGACATAACCACTTCACAGAAAACGACATTTGGGAACCCTGACTGTAAAACAATACAGGTAATAAGTATGAGGGCCGAGAGCAACATATGACTGATAATCCTCAGTAACAACAGAACGATAACCCAAGATTCCCAATGAGCTTAGGGAATACTTAGCAGAGTTTATAGACTTACAAACAACAGTAGGGATATACTCAATGACTGTAACCACAGGAGAAACTGTAACTTATGAATACCACCACGAGCAAACTCAGACCAGAAGGGTTCTCTCATGTAACTCGAGCCCGAAGGCAGAAGGGAATGACCAGGTAGGGTTTCGGACAATCTTATATATCATCAATACAAGGACGAGAGTTATCCACGTAGCCTTTAAGATTTTTAACTTGCCATGGGTCAACTTTCCAAAGTCCAAGCTGCATTTCGAATTATTTGCTCATCAAATTTAAATCATTTCATGGATGAAAATTTTACTCATAGTAAGGATATTCTACTATAATTGAGACACTATCATCGTATAGTGCATGAATTGAAACTGGGCCATCGAAAGCTTCCTAGTGAACATAATATTCCCCCTACAATCATTTAGAAGGTGGTATAGTCAATTACAACGAGGGTTCATCATTATTGTGACATTAAAATATTAGCTTGGCTAATATAGATGGATGCATAGTTTATCTACAAGGTGTTACTATTATAATTCTTCTATCACCTTTTTTAACAATCAAAGATAAGAACAATAACCTATAGTCTTGTGATATAATGATATAAACTCACCTATAATTCCATACATTGGACGTGGTTCAAAAACAAAGGAACAAGGATTCTAGGCATGAAATAAGCTTATTGTAATTATAAAAATTATTAAGTTGATGATGTATCATAAACTATAAATGGATAGAACAGTATATCACTATAGCTATCACAACTCCAGTTTCATGCAAATGATAAGGGTCACAGCCATAATCAAAGCTAATAGTTGACAGAACATCACACAATGCTAGCGTTACGTCATGTATACGATGGAAATGCTACGAATAACATGATCCAGTGACTTCATATAGCATTAACTAAGAGACATTGTCACAACGCAATGATAATGTCAAAGAGACTGTATTTCATCAAAATGCCTATCTTATACTATCCAGAACAATAGTGATCATTTTCATGTAGACTATCAACTATCTATCAAGCATAAATTTCATGAAGATTATAGAAAAGGAACTCTACCGTCTTACACGTGACAACCGGTAAGAATATTTAAATCTTCTCTGAGATTTATAGTACAGTAAAAGGAACTTTTATGCTTATAAAAATTCATTGACAATGATCCATACTTTACATGTAAACCTATGGAAAAAGAACGGATTATGCATTAGCTCGAAAGCTAAGTAAGCCAGTCAGCTATGGCAATTTCTCCCTTTGAGGTTTAAGAACAAAGACAATCAATAACTGCATTTAAAACTCACATTAGGATTTAAGTATTATGACAGAATATTTTAGATAAAATCATGATCATTTAATTAAAACAAACAGATCAAGGACTGCAAATTAATAACAATTATTGTCAACTTAAATTTTTTAAATTTTTTCGAAATTTCCGGTATTTTACAAGCAGTTTCGACTTCTCCAGGTGAGATGGGACTCATGAGATTGTTATTCTACTCCTCAGTGATAAGATAGGCAATATGTTGCATGATGTGCTAAGAGGCATGAGATCTATCCAGAGTGTTGTCATGGAGAAGATCATTGTAGAAGAGGATGAGCTCTTTTTCAATGTCATCCTTATTGAGCACGGTTTCTTCGGTGTTGGTTTTCAGCCTGGTAATTCTATTGTTTTTCCTGCGTTGGATCATGGTGTTATGGAAGAATTTGGTGTTTCTTCCCCATCTTTGAGCCACTGAACTTTGGATTTTTGCCTCCATAGAGTTTCCTCTTGATGATTTCTAATATCCAGCTGACTTAGAAGGTGTCGCTCCTGCTGTATGATATTTTTAGTATAGCCCTGTTGAATGGCACTGGATTGGATATCCTCTAGGTCGTGCTCCAGCTTGCGCTTTTCCTCCAGAATATTATCGAACTCGATTTTATTCTAGTGTTTAAGCTGCTTTTTGATGAACTTGAGTTTTTGTTGGAAGCAGTACATGAGGGTTCCATCTCTCCCATGATACGAGAGCCACCAATCTTTAATTTTTTCTTTCAGGTCAAGATGGGAAAGCCAAAATTGTTCAAATCTGAAGGGTCTGCGTAAGTCAGGCGCATCCCAAATAAAGTGAAAACAGATTGGCCAGTGATCTGAAAAAGCAAAGGGTAGGATGGAGCTGGAGAGGTTAAGATGATTTCTCAACAAAGAATCGGAGATAAGAAAGCGATCTAGCCGAGAAGCCACCTGGGTGCTACCACCTCTCCTGTTGTTCCAAGTAAAGACTCCATTATTGGTTTCGAGGTCAGCCAGAGAGTGATCTCGAATGAAGGTTTGGAAATCCAGGATGTCCCTGTCCAATCTACGGATTCCTCCTCTCTTTTCGTTGAGGTTGGTGATGATGTTAAAGTCCCCCCCTAAAATCCAGTGTGAGGCCTAGCACTAATCATTAAGCCAGGAGAGATAGCTGAGGAATTGCAGTTTCTGATCTAGCGCTTGGCGACCATAAACATTGGTGATCATACCTTTATGAGCGGTACCAAGAATGTGGAATCTCCCGGAGAGAGTGTGATGATTGGAGAAGAATCCATCCAGATGTATGACATTGGGGTCCCAGGCAATGGCAATGCCTCCGGAGACACCTTTGGCATCAATGGTAATGATTTCAGCATTTTCCTAGCAATTTTTGATAAAAGTGCGAAGCTTTGGCTCCGAGGTTTTGGTTTCTTGTAACATGATAAGAGCAGGTTTTTCCTTAAGAATTTTTTTTTTCAGCATTCTTCTTTTGGAATCGCTACTGATTCCCCTTATGTTCCAGCTGATAAGTTTTAGTTCCATTAATTCAATGGTTGGAATATAGTAGTGAGCTTGTTGCTCGTGCCTGAATCAATGAGATGTTCTCCTAGCTCTCAAAGAAGTTGTTTGTTGGGCTTTCTTCCTTTCTTCAAGAGCACGCTTTGTCCTTTGGGAATGTCTTTGCGCTTTAGGATTTTGCTGAGTCTAAGCTGGTTAGGTTCAGAAGAGATAAGTGTTGTTTCCGCAAGAGGGGGAAAAATCTGCTGGAGAGCTAGTGACTGATAGGCTTCTTTAAATAGATCAAGTTGGCTCTATGGAATACTGTGGAAGTCATTCTTGGCCCATGCTTCTTGAATGGATTCAAGATCCAGTTCTCCGATCTCCATGTCTTCAAGATCTAGAAGAATATCTGCAGACGGTGAGTCAGTCTGTTGATTCGGGGCATCTTTGTAGACAAGGTCCTCTGCTCCTGCCGAGGGTATGGGTTTGGAGGATTTAGGGATATTAGGGGTTTGCTGAGATAGGACAGAGAAACTGTTGTGGCACTCAGGTTTGGTAGAGGTGTTGGGGGCAGGAGGTTTCTTCCCGGTTCTTCTACGGTGGGTGGCTTTCGTGAAGCCATCTTCATCTGTTCTGTTCTGGGTCGAAGGAGGTCTGGGTTTGGTGTTCAAAGGACATTCACGGAAGAGATGGCCGTGTTCATGACACTTTCTACATCTGAAGGGTATGTGCTCGTAATCAATGGTTGGATCCATTCATTGTCTTGGAAAGAAAGGCAGATAGCTTCTGGGAGAGTAGTTGAGATATCCATGTAGATGCAGATTCGAGCATAAGATGTATAGCGAGCTGCTAAGGTAGCGTCAGAGGCTTGGACAAAGGATCCCAGGGTGTTGCCAATTGCAGCCAGGGTTTCAAGGTTCCAATATTCTTGAGGCAAAGAGTAGATCCTGAGCCAGACCGACACTACTTTGAAGTCCTCTTTATCAGGACTGAAGTTTTCTTTCCAGTCCCAAATGTACAGTCCCGCGGAGTGTAGAAAGTATGGTCCGCCTTGAAATATTCGATTCTTGTCCTCCAAATTCTGAAAAATAACAATGAAGAATCCTTTGGATCCTAGTTTCAGCTCACATTGCCTCTTTGGCTTCCAGGTGTTGGTGATCCACTAGGTTAGATTCTTTTCTGTAGGCCATATGCCAATGAATTTGCAGATGATGGCATGGTCATGCATATATTGTATGTGCTGGCTAACTAGGGTGGACGTAACTTCATACCTTGGAATATGAGACGCCTTTGGCTTGCATTTGCTGGCGTTGTTGTTGTTGATCGGCTCAGTATTTTTTGTTGGTGCGTCTTGATTCGAGGTTGCAGACTTCTGAGCGACGGCGCCAGGATTAGCCTTTCCCTCTCCTTCCTTTTTAGTAGTGGGTTCAGTCTTTCCTGCATGCTCTCCTTGGGTAGTAGAATTCAGATCGGATCCCAAAAGGAGGAGTGGTGTGATGATTTGGGTACGACGAGCTACTTGTTGGCTGAAGGAAGGTTTTGAGCGACCCCCACTGGAGGCCACCATGGCAGGGTCTGAGCGAGGAGATCAGGCGGCTAGGTCAGGGTTTAGAAACCCTTGCAGAGCGCATCCCGAAACCGAGAAAAAATAAATATTAAATCTCATAGAGAAAAAATAAATATTAAATCTCTCAATAAAAGAACATTTAGTTTCTGTTGACCTATAAAATTTTTGTTAATATTATATTTTTGTTTTTAAAGAGTTAGTAATATATATATATATAAAAGAAAAAAGAAAAAGATAATAAGACATCTTATTAAGAATAAAAATAATATATTAGTAAAAAATTATAGGTTTACATATTATATAATTATTTGTAATTATTTATAATAGAAATAAGAAAATATGTTTTAACAATCTTAACAATAATAATAATTTAAATATTTTTTTTAGGTCTTAAATTAATTTATGGTATATATTTATTGGTAGGAAAATAGTCATTTTCATTTTAAATGTAATAAAATAATTTTTTTTATTAACTGTTTATCTTTGAATAATTTTTTTTAATTTTTTTTCCAAAATAATAATATTAATTATTCAATTTTTAAAATTTTAAAGGGCAACAACTAAGCTGCATACCGCTCTTATTATATTTTATAATGATGCTAATGAATATGATTTATTAAAAACTAGTTTTGACTTATTAAATTGTAATTAATTTATTTATTTTAATATAACGTTTTTGTCATGAAAAATACCATGATAAATTAGTTTATTTTATGAACCCTCTTTGATTCTCTTTTAAATTTTTTTCCAAAATAATAATATTAATTGTTCAAATTTTAAAAGCAGCAACTAACTGCATGCAGCTCTTGTTATATTTTGTAATGATGCCAATGAATATGATTTATCAAAAACTAGTTTTGACTTATTAGATTGTAATTAATTTATTTATTTTAATATAACGTTTTTGTCATGATAAATTAGTTTTTTTTTAATGAACTCTCTTTGATTCGCTTTGATTGGTAATGTTACAAATGATCTGCATATTATTTTCTCTCATTATGAGATAGGGACTAGCTTTGTTTCAATACTGTGATTTGTTTAGTTAATTTTATTTTTTAATTTATTTATAATAAAATATAATTTTAATTTTTTAACTTCGTAGATAATCTTTTTATTGTATAATATTTTTTATTATTATTCTTAATTTTTTTATTATACATTTTTTTATTTGGTGAAACTACATTCATTTGTATTTTACTAAATTTTTTAACAATGTTTAATGACTGTATCATCCTACTTACTATATTAAATATAATTAATACAATTACAATTGACTCCTTCTAAAATTTCTTAAAGCCTCATATCCACAGGGAGTGGGCGGCTGGGCTAGAGGGGCTTAAAGTTGCCATCAATGTTCAAAATTGAACCCTTCCATAGGCTTTTAAAATTGCCCTTACAAAAAAATCAAAATATTATTTTTATCCTTTCAATTAAGAATGACACAATTTATAACAACATTTCAAAAGAATGAGTAATATTTATAAATTACTTGTCAATATAATTTCATAGTGTTTTTAAATTCATAAGCTATACATTTTCCAAGGATATATGGATATATAATTGTGAACTGAATTTTAAATAAACATTATGATTTGCTAAAATAGTTACATAATACGATATCATTAAAATCCTCTAGTACAAATAAAAAACATGTGGCATATCCTGCACGAACCATGACATAGATTGACCTTCAAAAATTACATTCATTGTCCAAAATATTGGAATTGGGAAAGATCAAGAATTCCATGCACATTGTGAATTTGTGATGCAATGTCTGTGGAAAAAGTTAAAATATGAGATTTTTCATAGTCCATTTTACTCAATTTTAGTTTATGAAAGCATTGATCTAACTATGAAGCACCATTTGATTATTTATATTAGATATTTGACAAATGAAGAAAGAGGTCAATGTGTAACAAAATTCATACACTTGTTTCAAATAAAATATGGAACAACTCAATCTGTGTATGATGTAGTGATAACTCTTCTAACAAAGATGGATCTATCTTTGATGAAGTTAGTTGGATTTGGATCTGATGGGGAATCTTCCATGAGGGGTAGTTGTGAATGTTTATCTTCTAAGATATGTCGAGATGCTCGTCATTTATTAGATATCCATTCCATAGTTGATAGAGAAGCATTAACAACAAATGTTGCTTCATTTCATTTTCTAGAGTTGCGGTATATTGATAAATTTGCAAACAAATTTTATTAATGGCTCGGAAAATCTACTAAAAGACATGGAGAACTGAAAGAGCTAATGGAATCCTTTCAAATCACTAAGTTAGAGGTTTTGCAAATTAATCAAATTAGGTGGCTCTCTAGAGGAAAGGTCATGGAAAGACTCGTCAAAATCATCCCCGCTTTATTAAAAGATTGGGAGTTATGGGAGATAAATATGTATGAGTTGGAAATAATATTTCAAGTGCAATTTTGCATCCATTTGCTTGCAGATGTGCTCATTAAGTTAAATAAGTTGAATCATAAGTTCCAAGAGGACCATGTTGATATTACCTTTATTAGCAGTACTTTAGATGTTACTATTAACATGCTTCTTAAATGGTCTTTGGGGGGGCATATTTGGGGTAGGTACAATGCACATATCCTCTTTTTTAGTTAGAGCACAAGGAGGAACCCTTGAGTTTGCGGATAGCATAGGTATGGTACATTTACATCCATTGAGGTTTGAAAGTTTTCCAAAGATACAAAGACCAAGGACACTAGATGATTGCATTCTTTTAAGAAAATGTTTTGTGATGAAGACAATTGAATCTCTAGATAGGAGGTTCACATATATTCCTAAATTCAGTGATGCTAAGTTTTTTAGTCCTCGACATTATTATGAAGAAATGGATGATAGAGACTCTCAAACAAAAAGATGGTTGCAATGTTTATGTGAAAAGTTTAGTGTTGGGGACTCACCTATTGTGGATGCTACTAAATGTTTGGGTGAAATGGATGAATTTATTTGTACTATTTATAAACCATACCCTAAAAAGAATATGTTTGTAGCATGGGATCTATGTGGAGATAAAACTGAGTGGTTTGAAGGATTTCTTTGTTTGTTGTAATTATGTCAAGCTATTATTGTAATTCCAATAAGTACAACAATGTGTGAAAGCGGCTTTTCAAAATTAAATAGGATAAAAAATTATGATAGATCATGGATTTCATTGGATACATTGGATATGTTATTTTTCTCTCCCTTAGTGCACCTCATGCTCTAAATGAGATAGATTAGAATGCAATGTATGATATATGGAAACAATTCAAAACTAAAAAGCCTCTTCCATTGGGCATAGATTGATGTTTTCAGTGATGTAAGCTCAAATACTTTTGAAGAATATCAAATGAATCGAATATGTATGGAAACAAATGAAAGCTAGAAAGCGTCTTCCATTGGGCATAGATTGATGTTTTCAGTGATGTAAGCTCAAATACTTTTGAAGAATGTCAAAAGAATAAATTTTTTTCTTTTGTTGGAATGTGTTCATTTATGCAACATAATAATAATTTTGTGGACTTTACTATTTTCAATTTTTTTGTTTGTTTATTTCTTAGTTTTTATTGAAAAGTTATCATTTTCTCATGTAAAGAGCATTCAATTGCTTAAGATTGTAAAAACTTCAAAAGACAGTTTTATTTTTTTGCATTTTTTTGAAGAGTTTAATTAATTTATGCTTATCAATTAAAATACAATTATTTGTATAACCCTTCATCTTCGAAGGACTCAAATAATATATTCCCTTCAAATTGAAATTAAGATCCACCTTTCACCTTTCAAATTTGATTAGCATGAAACCATCGAATATGTTGACAGTACAAAAAAAGAAGACATATGTATTGGAGCAGTATTGATTAGTGCCTCGCGGCTTATACCTCCGCCTTCCGCAATACACAAAAATGAGACACATGTATTGGGGCTATATTGGTCAATACTATGCGTTTTATTCCTTCGCATGCCCGCTATATTTCTCATTCAATGCCATTCAAACTCAATTTTACGCTTCATTCAAACATTGTTTTGCTTATGAGAAATTGATTTTCTATTGGTATTGCTCGAGCAACATATTGAGGGTTTGCTTATTTGTGAAATCCAAAGTGAGAAACCCTTTGAGCATTATGTTTCAACCACAAAGACAAAATTCAACGTTGGTTGCAACTTGAAGTTATGAATATGTTGTTTATATATTAAAAAAAAATGTTGTTTATACATTTAAAAAAATATGTTTTTTATTTTTTTATTTTTAAGCTTAAAATTAAAGCTGTAATTAACCATAAGAATAATAAAAACTTATAATAAAAGAAAATATTATACATTTTTATTTTTATTTTAAGCCTCTTCGTTATGGGCACACTTGCTTAGTACTTTTTGTTTGTTGTTTATGTTCCTTTGCACCTTTGGAGACAGTTGCTAGTTTGTAATGTTAATGTTGTATTGTAACTATTACCTTCCACAATTACATCCAAGTTTGTTTCTTATATTTGATGCTTCATTATATCTGCTTGTCTGTTTATATTAGATGTCATTGTTGCATCTTGTGCTCGTTGCTTCAGTTGTTTTGCGAGCTCTTTTGGATCAATGCTTATATGGAGTTATATGGTTTGAATTTTCCATAATGTTAATTATACTTTCATCAATAAAATATATATATATTTTTCTTATTGAAAAAAAACTAAATCCAAATCTAAATTGTCATATCATGTGTTTGTTTGGTGTATTCTCTCTTCATATGTTTAATGGTGATAAAAATCAAAATTGTAAAAATATAATAGGTGATTTTAAATGAGTGGGCACCTCTTTACATGTTCTTTGACAAAAAAAAAAAAAACATATCACATCATTCATTAAAAATGACCAAAATATCAATCCTTTTTTCTAAAAGGATTTTGATGTATATAAATAAAACATCAAAACACCACATCACTAATTAAACATGACCAAAATCCCCTAACTTTTGAAAAAAAAACAGACTTTAATATATGTCAATAAGTCCCCCAAAACAAAAAAATGTGATAAGATATGAAAATATCACATTAATAATATAGGTTAAACATATAATAACTAATTTGAAATATTATATTACATCATTTATAATTATAAAACTTAAGTGTTGTTATTAATACGGTGGTTTGTTGGTGGGGATAGATGGATTTCATTCCATCCACCTGAGTTCAATTCTGTTGAGACATCTTCTAACTATACAACTTAAGTGTTTTAAGTATATTTTTTGGATTAAATTTTAATTTTGTTATATTAAAATTTTAAAATACAATTTATCAAAATTTTCATTAATCAAATAAAACAATAATTTGCAATCGAATTAACATTAAACTTAATTGTGTGTACCAGATCCATGTGGACTCGTAATTGCATGTCACATCATTCACGGGGCGAAATGGCGAAGATATCATCTCACTTGAAGGTGAGTCACCGAGACAAAGACTGTTTGGTGACATATCACATCATCCACCCACTACACCACATGAATGTCTATTTCCCTCGAAAGCACCCACATCACGTTATTGCTCAGTGACTCCACTACATTTTAGGGTGGCCACCAATATCCACCAGGATCAGAATGGTTTTAAAACGATTACAACAGGAGCAACTCTTAATAAATCTGAAAAAGTGTGTTTTCATGAAGACAGAACTAATCTAGCTAGGTTTTGTAACATCTCAAGAGGGATTGAAGATGAATCCTGACAAGGTTAAACTTATTATAGAATGGCATTCTCCAAAAACTATTTATGAGTTAAAAAGCTTTCAAGGGTTGGCATGTTTTTACAGAAAATTCATTAGAAGTTTCAGTGGTATATGTGCTCCACTTGTTGAAACCATTAAAAAGGAACAACAACCATTCAAGTGGACAATAGCAATTGAAAAAGGATTTAGATTATTAAAGGAGAAGACAGCTGAGAAACCCATTTTAGCTCTTTTTGATTTCCATAATCCATTTTATGTTAAGTGTGATGTAAGCGTGTTGGCCATTGGTGCCATTCTTAGTCAAGATGAGAAGCCTATTGCCTATTTTAGTGAGAAACTGAATGAAGCCAAATAAAAGTATTCTTCTTATGAAAAGGAGTTCTATGCAGTAATACAAGCTCTGAAGAAATGGAGACATTATCTTATGCCCAAAGAGTTTGTGTTATATATTGGCAACCATGCTTAGCACTTTATCACTAGACAAGAAATGTTGAATCAGAAACATGTCAAATGGGTAGAATTTATGTAGAATTTTACATTTGGCCTTAAGCATATTAGTGGACATACTAACAAAGTTGCAGATTGATATATATAAAATAATTGAAACATCATCATTATCCTTGGATATATAACTTTCCTTGGAGTTGCCTACAAGAATTGTATTTCTATATTTTCATAAAATATCATTAAATGCAATGACTAAAAATATTCACCCATCTTATTTAATATGTTACATAATTCTATAATTGAATTTGTTATTATTTTGTTTCTTATTATTATGAATCTCCCTAATAATAAAAAAATCAACTTAATAAAAAATTAACACTTAATTGCATCAAGAGGTGCTTTCTACAACTCATAGTGGATGAGATGTGTGACATTTGTCATGCTAATGTGGCACTTGTCAATTCTACAACCCAAAGTGGATGAGATGTGTCACATCACTCACATGTATTTCACTTCATAATTAATTAATTAATGAAAGAAACTTTTTCTTATTTGTAGGATTTATGTGTTATACTTTACAACATGAAATAGTTGACACTTATAGAATTAATTTGCGTAGATAACTATTTTACTTTATAATTAATTAATTAATGCAATTTTTATCTCTTTGCAGGAATTATGTGTTAGCATTTACAACATTTACAGTAGGATTCGAATTGGAATAGTGGGTCCTAAACAATTATAATGGATTATGTACTTTTATGGTAATAATAAAACAATGAGTTAAATATTAGTTTTTGGTAAATAATAGATAAATAACTATTTTACTTCATAATTAATTAATTAATGCAACTCTAGCCTATTTGTAAGATATCCCCATTGAAATAGTTGGTGCCTGGATGATTATAACGGAAAATATATTGCTATATGTGCATTTAAGTAAAGGAAAGATATATACATTACAGCACAAAGGATTTGATCCGTCTTTCAAATTCCAAATCAATAATTATAATTTGTTTCATCAATTTATTTTTGTTTTTTTTATTATAATCACTGAATATAAAAATAAATAAATTAGAAATTCATAATAAGTGTATAAAACATTGTCCCATTGATATTAACAAACAATATTACATATAGTTTTACATATATTAATTTTTGTTTTAATAAAAATACTAAAAATATTAAAAATAATATTCAATTTATTATACATTACTAAATATAAAAAATAAAAAAAAAATAAAAAATTAGAAAAACATAATAACGATATAAAACATTGTCACATCGATATTAACAAACAATATTAAATATATTAGTTAACATAGTTCTACATATATTCATTTTTTTTAATAAAAAAAACTAAAAATATTAAAAATAATATTCAATTTATTATACATCACTAAATATAATAATAAAAAAATTGGAAAATCATAATAACGATATAAAACATTGTCACATCGATATTAACAAAAATATTACATATAGTATTTAACAAAGTTTTACATATATTATTTAACATAATTTAAATAATCACAATTATGATCTTTTGTAATTACATGGTTTCCTATATGGTAGATATGTTTTTTTTTCAAAACTATGTATTAAGTCTCATAAGCACCCTTAAAGATTCTCCAAATGTTATTTAAAAGTTTGAGCAATATATGTAGATGTCCAACATTGGACACCTTTTAGGTATCATGTCACAATTATTGTGTGTTAGAGCTGGTGCAAGGTAATGATACCAAATTATGACACGTTAGTTACAATGACTTTCTAGAAAAACAGAAATATTATCATTAAAATGAATTATTAGGGGTATCTACAAAACTTTTTCGGATTAGGTGTAAAAAGTTGAAACGTACAAAAACGGATGACTTTCCGGAATATATAACTTTTATTTATGTAAACGTTGTATAACCACCCCAAAATGTCATTATTCGAAGATTGGTATGTTATTTTTTTTCTAAAACATAATGCACATGTTTTTGTTGAGCCACCTATTTGCTATGTAAATTTTCAATTTACGAGAAAAAAAATATGTAGAGGCGTAGGAAATAGAAAAAATCTTGTGCGGGGCTATTTTTCCAAAATTTTAAAAGTCAATTTTATATTTTTTTTTAAATTACCGAAGTCAGTGAAGCCCTAAAACGACATGGTCAAGTGTTGAGCTACCATATCATGGTCTAAAAATAATCAAAATGCAATTTTTTTTTAGGTTGTAGGTATTTTTGTGCTCTTGTGCGGGTTCTTTTCCATTTTCGAAATAGGTAAGCCAATCAAAAGTTATAGGCCAAATAAACGACCTATGTTTATTACGAATTTGACATGAGTGCAGTTTAAAATGAATTAAAAATAGAGAACAACAACAGATCTATTTAAAAATTATATATTTAGAATTTGCACACAGAGCTCGACAAGTGTGTGCAATTTCATCTGCAGTGCACTCGTGGAGCTTATGCAGAACTAGCTGTGAAAAACAGGAAGTTGCAGCGTTTGATGTGTTCTGCCATAATTCACAGATAAATCAGACCGCGCCTAAAGGTGCAATCCGAAGCTAATTCCAAGCCTGCAAGGGCGCCAAAAACAATTTGAATTCATACACTCGTGTGCACAAAGAGGTGCGCACGCGTCCATGGAAGCGCGCACGCGTGGTTAACAGTGCACACGCGTACGCGTAGGTGCGCGTACGCGTTATTGTATCCTATATGGTTCATTTAATTTCCTTTGTCAAGGGGATACATAAAGTTGATGAAGATGTGATGATGAAGAAGATGACGATGATGGAGATGTTGATGAGGAAGGGGGAGATGACAATGATGATGAAGATGTTGATGAGGAAGGGGGAGATGACAATGATGATGAAGATGTTGATGATGATGATGATGATGATGATGAGATGATGGTGACAATGGTGATGAATATGATAATGAAGATGATGGTGATGGTGATGATGATGGTGGTGATGATAGTGATGTGGATGATGATCATGATGGTGATGATGATGATGATGATGATGATGATGATGAAAATGATGATGATGATCATCATCATCATTGTCATCTCCGCCTTCCTCATCAACATCTCCATCATCGTCATCTTCTTCATCATCACCATCTTCTTCATCAACATCATCATCATCTTCATCACCATCGTCATCATCATCAACATCTTCATCTCCATCATCATCATCTTCTTCATCCTCATCACCATCATCATCATCATCGTCATCATCATCAACACCATCATCATCATCGTCACCACCCTCTTCTTCCTCATCATCATCAACATCTAGGTCATCATCTTGATCGTCAACGTTAGATCAACATCATCATTATCATCCTCATCATCACCATTGGTGATGATGATGAAGATGATGATGATGATGTTGATGATGAGTACGATGACCATCAACATCATCATCATCTTCATCATCATACTCATATTCATCATCATTCACCACCACCACCACCACCATCATCATCATCTTTGTCATCACCCTCTTCCTCATCAACAACATCTTCGTCATCATCATCATCATCATCATCAATGGTGATGACGACGAAGATGATGACGAAGTTGTCTATGATGAGTATGATGAGGATGATGAAGATGACGATTATGATGACGAAGACAATGATGATCGTGACCATGATCATATGATGATGATGATGATGGTGAGGATGACGAAGATGGCGATCATGAAGAATAATGAAGATGATGATGACGAATATGATGATTTTGATGGTCATGATGACCATATTAATCGTACTCGTATTCATCATCATCATACTCGTATTCATCATCATCCACCACCACCACCACCACCATCATCATCATCATATCATCATCATCTTCATCATCCTCATCATCATCCGTGTCCTCACAATGATGAGGATGATGATGATGATGATGATGATGTTGTTGATGATGATGATGTGCTGCATATTTCTCATCATCTTCATCATCATCATCATCATCGTACTCATATTCATCATCATCCACCACCATCATCATCATCATCTTCGTCGACGACAATGATACGAAGATGTCAATGATGATGATGATTATGATACGAAGATGTCAATGATGATGATGATGATATGAAGATGTCAATGATGATGATGATGATGATATGAAGATGATGACGAAGATGTCAATGATGATGATGATTATGAGGAAGATGGCGATGGTGAGTATGATGACGAAGATGAAGATGACTAAATTATGATGACGAAGACATTGATGATCGTGACCACGATCATATGATGACGATGATGATGATGAGGACGATGATGATGATGATGATGGTGATGATGATGACTAATGAAGATGATGATGACGAATATGATGATTTTGATGATGATCATATTCGTCATCATCATCATCATCATCTTCATCATCGTACTCATATTCATCATCATCCACCATCGTCATCATCATCACCATCACCATCATCATCATCATCATCATCATCATCACCATCATCCTCATCATCATCCGCGTCCTCACAAGGATGATGATGATGATGATGATGATGATGAGGAAGTTGATGATGATGATCATGGTGTTGATGATGATGAAGATGACCATGATGATGAGGATGATGTGCTGCACATTCGTCATCATCTTCATCATTGTACTCATATTCATCATCATCCACCATCGTCATCATCATCACCATCACCATCACCATCATCATCATCATCATCATCATCATCATCACCATCATCCTCATCATCATCCGTGTCCTCATAATTATGATGATGATCATGAGGAAGTTGATGATGACGATCATGGTGTTGATGATGATGAAGATGATCATGATGCTGACGATGATGTGTTGCATATTCATCATCATCTTCATCATCAACATCATCATCATATCCATTAGTCATCATCACCATCTTCATCGTCATCGTCATCATCATCATCATCCCCATCCCCACAATGATGATGATGATGAAGATGGTGATGATGACGACTAATGAAGATGAGTATGACGACGAATATGATGTTTTTGCTGATGATGATCATATTCATCATCAACATCATCATCTTCATCATCGTACTCGTATTCATCATCATCCATCGTCATCATCCATCGTCGTCATCATCATCATCATCATCATATCATCATCATCTTCATCATCCTCATCATCATTCACGTCCTCACAATGATGATGATGATGATGACGAGGAAGTTGATGATGACGATCATGGTGTTGATGATGAGGAAGATGATGATGATGTGATGCATATTCCTCATCATCTTCACCATCATCATCATCGTCATCATCATCATCATCATCTCCAAATTATTCATCATCATCATCGTACTCATATTCATCATCATCATCTTCGTCGATGATGATGATACGAAGATGTCAATGATGATGATGATTATGATACAAAGATGTCAATGATGATGATGATGCTGACGAAGATGTCAATGATGATGATGATTAGGAGGAAGATGGCGATGACAAGTATGATGACGAAGATGAAGATGACTAAAGACAGTGATGACAAAGACAGTGATGATTGTGACCATGATCATATGATGACGATGGTGATGATGGTGATGATGATAACTAGTGAAGATGATGATGATGAGTATGATGATTTTGAGGATGATGATGATCATGTTGTTGATGATTCATCATCATACTCTTATTCATCATCATCCATCGTCATCATCATCATCGTCATCATCATCATCATATCATCATGCATCAAAATATTCTCATAATGATGATGATGAGTATGATGATTTTGATGATGATCATATTGTTGATGATGATGATGATCATGTTGTTGATGATGATGAAGATGATGATGATGTGATGCATATTCCTCATCATCTTCATCATCATCATCATCATCTCGAAATTAGTCATCATCATCATCGTACTCATATTCATCATCATCATCATCTTCGTCGACGATGATGATACGAAGATGTCAATGATGATGATGATTATGATACGAAGATGTCAATGATGATGATGATGATATGAAGATGTCAATGATGATGATGATGATGCGAAGATGTCAATGATGATGATGATTAGGAGGAAGATGGCGAAGACGAAGATGAAGATGACTAAAGATAGTGATGACAAAGATAGTGATGATCATGACCATGATCATATGACGACAATGGTGATGATGGTGATGATGATGACTAGTGAAGATGATGATGACGAGTATGATGATTTTGATGATGATCATATTCGTCATCATCATCATCATCTTCTTCATCATCGTACTCATATTCATCATCATCCACCATCGTCGTCATCATCATCATCGTCACCATCATCATCATTATCATCCTCGTCCTCACAATGATGATGATGATGATGACTATGAAGATGGTGATGATGATCAAGATGAAGATGATGATGAAGAAGATGATGATGATGATGAGGATGATGAGGATGATGTGCTGCATATTCGTCATGATCATCATCATCATCATCATCCACCTAGAAGCATTATTCTTGATGTAATACATATGTTTATAATTCAAAATTAAATTAATGTTTTGAAATTAAAATACACATTTGTAAATATACCCCTAAACCCCTAAACACCTAGAAGCACTTAAATGCACATAGGGATTATGGATTAGAAGAGGTCCTAAAGGCCTTTATGGGGGAGGGGCTCTTTATGGGGAGGGTCTCTAGGAATAACACGACACATTTAAATCTCTTGGGTAATAAATGCACTGAACGTTACCCACCAAACAATACAACGTTCAGAAGGGATGCGCATGCGCTAATAACGCGTGCGGGCCAAATGCGTGTGCGTGTCCCTGTTGAAGATAAAATTTAGAAAATCACTCGCATTCTTTCTCCCGCATTTTTTTCCTCATTTTCGCGTTCTCTTCACTGGTTTCACGCACAGTCCGACAAGTATTTACATGATAGATTGAATTCATACACAATTTGGTGCTTCCTTGACCATTTGGATAGAATACACAACATTTTGGGCTCTATTGATTCGCATTTTGGGTTCACCCCCCCTAACACCTTTTCTCAACTTTAAAACATCTCTTTGATTCGCATTTTGGGCCTTACAGCAGTTGTGAATGGGATGAATGCGAATCAATGGATTGGGTTGATGAATGGGATCACGTATCACTTGCAATGGACCCACGTGTAGTTGTTGAAACAATCCAGTTAGAGGAAGGCCAATCCTCTATTTCGAATGAATATGATCATATATCTGATCTAGTACAGCCAGGTCAACATTTTTGCATGCATATCCTGGTTCCTTCCTTGTTTATATGTAATTATCCAAGTTATCAAACCACTACTTGTTGGAATATGACCATAAAATGCATCTTTGTAGGACACATCTACGCAGTTGTTTCCCCGGCAGACAGTGCAATTGGGACAAATTATTGGTTACCATGGGCATTCTAGTCAGGCACCCCAGGGTCGTTCAGGGAAACCTAGAGGATTTTCCCTGGGGCCACGAAACCCAACCCGGCGAGAGGACTTGGATTTTGTCGCCTCCCACAGGTCCACATGTCCATTACGGACCTATCCACAGTGGCCACGCATGCCCGGGGGCCTCCGGACGAGAAATGGCCCCCTTGAGAAAATTTGGAATGGCCATCACTGAGCAAAACCCTAGATCTGGAGATGGCTCGTTGGCACCACTTCCGGGTCTTCAGGGGACGCTGTGGGGGGGCCCCTAGCTGAAACCCGCCGTCCCAGACCCACTGGAATCAACATATTTGCGAACCGAGCCACGGTTCAGGGGCCACGGGCATTCTAGTCAGGCACCCCAGGGTCGTTCAGGGACACCTGGAGGATTTGCCCCGGGGCCACGGAACCCAACCCGGCGAGTGGACTCGGATTCCGTCGGCTCCCACAGGTCCACATGGCCATAGTGGACCTGTCCACGGTGGCCACGCACGCCCGGGGACTTCTGGACGAGAAACGGCCCCCTTGAGTGAATTTGGAATGGCCTTCACTTAGCAAAACCCTAGCTCCGGGGATGGCCCATTGGCACCGCTTCCGGGTCTTCGAGGCACGCTGTGGGGGGTCCCCTAGCTGAAACCCGGCGTCCCGGACCCACTGGAGTCGACGGATTCACGAACCGAGTCACGGTTCAAGCGCTACAGGAATTCTAGTCGGGCACCCCGGGGCCATTCAGGGACACTTAGGGCATTTGCTCCGCGACCACGGAACCCAAACCGGCGAGCGGAATTGGATTTAGTCGGCTCCCATAGGTCCACGTGGCCATAGTGGACCTGTCCATGTGGCCATAGTGGACCTGTCCACGGTGGCCATGCATGCTCGAGGGCCTCCGGACGAGAAATGGCCCCATTGAGCGAATTTGGAATGGCCTTCACTGAGCAAAACACTAGCTCCAGGGATGGCCCATTGGCACCGCTTCCGGGTCTTCGGGGGATGTTGTGGGGGGTCTCCTAGTTGAAAACCAGCACCCCAAACCCACTGGAGTCGATGGATTCAGGAACCGAGCCATGGTTCGGGCGCTACGGGCATTCTAGTCGGGTACCCCGGGGCCATTCAGGGACACTTAGGGCATTTGCTCCGTGGCCACGGAACCCAAACCGGCGAGCGGACTTGGATTCCGTTGGCTCCCACAGGTCCACGTGGCCATAGTGGACCTGTCCAAGGTGGCCACGCATGCCCGGGGGCCTCCGGACGAGAAATGGCCCCATTGAGCGAATTTGGAATGGCCTTCACTGAGCAAAACCCTAGCTCCGGGGATGGCCCATTGGCACCGCTTCCGGGTCTTTGAGGCACGCTATGGGGGGTCCCCTAGCTGAAACCTGGCGTCCCAGACCCACTGGAGTCGATGGATTCACGAACCGAGCCATGGTTCGAGCGCTACGGGCATTCTAGTCGGGCACCCCGGGACCATTCAGGGACACTTTGGGCATTTGCGCTGCGGCCACGGAACCCAAACCGGCGAGCGGACTTGGATTTCGTTGGCTCCCATAGGTCCATGTGGCCATAGTGGACCTGTCCACAGCGGCCATGCACGCCCGGGGGCCTCCGGAAGAGAAATGACCCCCTTGAGCGAATTTGGAATGGCCTTCATTGAGCAAAACCCTAGCTCCGGGGATGGCCCATTAGCACTGCTTCCGGGTCTTCGAGGCATGCTGTGGGGGGTCCCCTAGCTGAAACCCAACGTCCCAGACCCACCGGAGATGACGGATTCGTGAACCGAGCCACAGTTCGGGTGCTGCGGGCATTCTAGTCGGGCACCCTGGGGCCATTTAGGGACACTTTGGGCATTTGCTCCGCGGCCACGGAACCCAAACCGACGAGCGAACTTGGATTCCGTTGGCTCCCATAGGTCCACATGGCCATAGTGGACCTGTCCACGGTGGCCACGCACGCCCGGGGGCCTCCAGACGAGAAATGGACCCCTTGAGCAAATTTGGAATGGCCTTCACTGAGCAAAACCCTAGCTCCGGGGATGGCCCATTGGCATCGCTTCTAGGTCTTCAAGGCACGTTGTGGGGGTCCCCTAGCTGAAAACCGACATCCTAGACCCACCAGATTCGACGGATTCACGAACCGAGCCACAGTTCGGGCGCTACAGGCATTCTAGTCGGGCACCCCAGGGCCATTCAAGGACACTTTGGGCATTTGCTCCGCGGCCACGGAACCCAAACCGGTGAGCGAACTTGGATTTCGTCGGCTCCCACAGGTCCACATGGCCATAGTGGACCTGTCCACGGTGGCCACCTATGCCCGGGGGCCTCTGGATGAGAAATGGCCCCCTTGAGCGAATTTGGAATGGCCTTCACTGAGCAAAACCCTAGCTCTGGGGATGGCCCATTGGAACCGCTTCCAGGTTTTCGAGGCACGCTGTAGGGGGTCCCCTAGCTGAAACCCGGCGTCCCGGACCCACCGAAATCGACGGATTCACCAACCGAGCCACGTTTTGAGTGCTACGGGCATCCTTTTCGGGCACCCCGGGGCCATTCAGGGACACTTTGGGCATTTGCTACGCGGCCACAGAACCCAAACTGGCAAGCGGACTCAAATTCCGTCAATTAGAGTTAGAGTTAATGATGATGACGAAGATGGTGATGTTGATGAAGACGTTGATGATGATGGTGATGGCGATGGTGATGGTGATGGTGATGGTGATGGTGAAGAAGATGGTTTAGTGCTAGGGTTTGGGTGGGGGTTAGGGCTGGAGTTATAGAAGGAAATTGAGTTAGGGTTAGAGTTAGAGTTAATGATGATGATGAAGATGGTGATGATGATGATGGTGATGGCGATGGTGATGGTGATGGTGGTGATGAAGGAGATGGTTTAGTGCTAGGGTTTGGGTGAGGGTTAGGGCTAGAGTTATATGAGGAAATTGAATTAGGGTTAGAGTTAGAGTTAATGATGATGACGAAGATGGTGATGCTGACGAAGACGTTGATGATGATGGTGATGGAGATGGTGATGGTGATGGTGAAGAAGATGGTTTAGTGCTAGGGTTTGGGTGAGGGTTAGGGCTGGAGCTATAGAAGGAAATTGAGTTAGGGTTAGAGTTAGAGTTAATGATGATGAGGAAGATGGTGATGATGATGATGATGGTGATGGCGATGGTGATGGTGATGGTGGTGATGAAGGAGATGGTTTAGTGCTAGGGTTTGGGTGAGGGTTAGGGCTAGAGTTATAGAAGGAAATTGAATTAGGGTTAGAGTTAGGGTTAATGATGATGACAAATATGGTGATGCTGATGAAGACCTTGATGATGATGGTGATGGTGATGGTGATGGTGATGGTGATGGTGAAGAAGATGGTTTAGTGCTAGGGTTTGGGTGAGGGTTAGGGCTGGAGCTATAGAAGGAAATTGAGACCAAGTTAGAGTTAGAGTTAATGATGATGATGAAGATGGTGATGATGATGATGGTGATGGCGATGGTGATGGTGATGGTGGTGATGAAGGAGATGGTTTAGTGCTAGGGTTTGTGTGAGGGTTAGGGATAGGGTTATAGAAGAAAATTGAATTAGGGTTAGATTTAGAGTTAATGATGATGACGAAGATGGTGCTGATGACGAAGACGTTGATGATGATGGTGTTGGTGATGGCGATGAGGGACCTAGAGATGACAATGATGATGAAGATGGTGATGATGATGAAGGCATTGATGATGATGGCGATGGTGATGGAGATGGTGATGAAGATGATGGAGATGGTGATGATGGTGGCGACGGTGATGAGGTACCTAGAGATGAAAATGATGACGAAGATGGTGATGATGATGAAGATGGTGATGATGATGAAGGCGTTGATGATGATGGCGATGGTGTTGAAGATGATGATGATGATGATGAGGATGAGGATGATGATGATGGAGATGTTGGTGATGATGAAGATGATGATGATGTTGATGATGATGAAGATGATGAAGATGATGGAGATGGTGATGATGGTGGCGACGGTGATGAGGAACCTAGAGATGACAATGACGATGAAGATGGTGATGATGATGAAGGAATTGATAATGATGGCGATGGTGATGGAGATGGTGATGAAGATGATGGAGATGGTGATGATGGTGGCGACAGTGATGAGGGACCTAGAGATGACAATGATGATGAATATGGTGATGATGATGAAGATGGTGATGATGGTGAAGGCGTTGATGATGATGGAGATGGTGATGAAGATGATGATGATGATGATGATGATGAAGATGGTGATGATGATGGAGACGGTGATGAGGGACCTAGAGATGACCACGATGATGAAGATGGTGATGATGATATTAGATGCAATGATAATAATCATCATGGGGAGAATTTTTTTATCAAATTCCACACAATCATAGTTGTAATAACCATAGTCACAGTCCCAAAGGTGCATAATTGAACCACGAGCAACATCAACTAATTGTGGCATCACATGAACATGGTAAGAATAACCATTGATGTGGGCGAGGGTGGGTATAAACATTTTGTAGATGATATAGAGAAAAAAGTTGGTGCTCTATAGAGGTTAAATGAGATGACCATATCCAAATGATGTATGATGATGAATCTGGGAAAAAAACTTTATTCTCACTAAATACACAAAACACCTTACCATCCTTGAAAAACTGAAAAAATGGTTAGTTGCTTTCAGAGGCAGTATATAACTATTGATGGAAATTTCTTTGATGAACCATGTTTGGAAAACTACTATAATGGTTTTTGTTGTATGAAGTGAGAGTCCCTGGGATCCATTTGTTGGAAATAAAACTTCCATATTAGATTCTGAATGTCTACAATGACTTGGAAAAAAATTTCAATACTTTAATCAACTTTACTTGCAAAAATTCATCTTAACCCCCAATCTCTTTCATGCTAAGATATATCGAGAAAGTGTAGAGTGTCTATCTCAAAATTCTTAGACTCAACTCCTCAATTGTTTGGATAGGGTTAAGATCAATTTGTGTATCCCAAGGGGATAACTCAATTATTTGTAGCCATTTTTTATGGCCATTTCACTAATTATGTTCCAACACATGCTCAGTTCAAATCCCCCCAGGTGATGCACACAAATTTATGTTGATATGTTTACTAAAAATGCAATCCTTGAATATGGGGAAGTGTCCCTTCAATTTACTCACAAGGTTTCGTTTAGAAAGGAAAAGATCAACTTGTGATATCAAAGCAGTCAAATAATGTATTTTGAAGGTTAGAAACAAGTATGCTCTAAACTATGAAATATTGTCCATAAACAACCATGTAGATATTCTATAAGTAATCCCAAGATACTCTGCAAGTTGTCAAAAACGGCCTTCATTGTGAATAAAATCACATAAATCAACCAGTAATCAAGCATGGACTATACACTACACATCCATCACCATTGCACTTGAATAAAGCTAAGTTTATGTAGACTATTCAGGTGTGGATAAGTTATAAAAGTGGTTCCACAACCGATTTTAGCATGCTTTTGATTGGTTGAAACAATCACAAACATATTCTCAAGTAGTTAAATTTATCAAAAACAAGTCGAACGATCATGTACTAACAATCCACCAACAACCCTACAGTGAATCATATACTATGCATATCTTTTTGAATGTATTGTGGAAAAACATTTCAATCATTCCTAGCAATTGTTGAACATTTGCAAGTGCAAAAGAAAAAAGGGTTGAGTGTTTCTTAATTATAAAGCTACACATCCAACATTATTGCACCTCAATGAGGATAGTTTATAGAGACAATTCAGGCATGGATAAGTAATACTATACAAATTAGTCTTCCACAACCGAGTTTAGCATGCTTTTGATGGATTCAAAGAATCATAGACATATTACTAGATGACTAATGTATCAAAAACAAGTTAAGGAATCATGTACAATCTAAGCAAGTTCTCTAATAAAATAGTTGAACATATTCAAATGTCATTCATTGAAATTTTAAGCCTAAAACAAGGATTTTTAAAACAAATGTCAAATATACCTGATATAGAGGTACCTAGAAAATGTCATGTCATTTAATGCACTGCAACACTTACGCTTTGGATGCAAAGGAGTAATCAAAGACATGATCATGATTTCATAACACAATTATAATTGTAATGTATTAAATTAGCAAACAATGTACTATTTTTACAGGCGCGTGTATGCCAAAAATATTAATATTTTCTACTCTCCTATACGACAATCATTTATTTGATATTGACCGCTTAACGTTAAAAAAAAAACCAAAAATATATATATATTCAACTAAAACATACAATAAGTTTGTTAATAACAACACTCTAGTATATCCATTGACATTGATTCCTTATATGGACTGAAAAATATTGTATTTGTCATGTTTTCACACACATGCCCATGCACTAGGTTTCGTTTATGTGTATTTTGCAATAGTGTATGATTTATTTTTGTTTACAAGTATTGGATTCAATCCTAACTAAAAAGATGCCTATTTTGTCCCATTTTCTCATTAGTGAGGAATTTTGGACATGCACGTCCATTTTCTACTATTTTTAATTGCATAGATATCCAATACACACACACTATGATATCCAACTTCTCTTCTAAGATCTAGGTAAAACCAAAATTTAGACAACATCACATCTTGATACACACAACATGAGACAACGAGATTAGACAACGAGATATATAAATCACATAACTGAAAGTCCATGTACATCGAGGCTGCAAAACTCGTCCAAACATATACAATTTTTGGCAAATAGTGGAACATGGTTCCCAATGTATGTACAGTGGCAACTCGTGCCCTAAAAAAAATGCAACAACTCATGCCGTAGATCCAAAATACATGGCAACTCGTGTCGTAGATACAAAGTACATCAAAACTGGTGCAAAAAAGTGCCACATCGTGGCTAATGTACATAACACATGGTGTGTCAAGCATTGTGACCACCCCCGTCACTCCCAGGCGCATCTCCAAAGTCGATCTTCCTACTCTTCGAGCTACCGGTACCTCGGGTCTTTCTCCGTCTAGGAGTAGACCGTCTCTCCGAGATCTGTAACAAATGATATAAGATACCGTCATTTTCAAGCATTTGCAACATTTACCACATTTATAAAACAAATGTAGAATTCGAATCTTAAATAAATCACCTCTGATGTGACTGAGAAACGTTGGACAGTAGTCCTGGATCTATGGAGCCTTTCCGCAATTCCAGCCTACAACATTTACAACAATCATTTCATTGAAAAGCAATAATTGCTTAAATTAATTTGTGTTAATGCATCAAAATATTTTCATAAATTAGTTTGATTCTCACCGTGTACACCTCCGACGATGGACATGGCTGGGATTCTGGGCTAGCAAGTGTCGTAGATGGCCGGACAACCACCTCTGATGTAGTGAGGGGGGGGGGGCACAGATGTAGTGGCAGCCACTACAGGTGCAACCACTGGAGATACAGATGAGGATACTAGAAGGGTAGATGCCACAATAGTGGCGGGAAGTGGGGATGATATGGTGGGAGAATAAAAGGTGGTATGGGGTGGAGGAGGACGTCGTGGATGATGAACCCCTGCTGGTTGTACGATAGAGGGTATCGAACCAAAAGGGCGAGGGGGGGGTTTTAGGGATGGTGTATGGGAGGGAAGTCCTGCATAGAGGGAGGAGGATGGATAGAAGGGAGGTTGTGGACGAAGAGGGGAAGCTAGAAGGAAGGGGGGGCATGGATGAAAGGGGGAGGATGGATAGACAGGGGGGCGTAGATAAATTGGGGAGGATGTATGGATGCGGGGGCATGGTTGAGTGGGGGGGATGGATGGAAGGGGGAGTATGGATGGAAGGGGGAGTATGGCTGGAGAGGGGAGGCTAGATGGAAGGGAGGGGGTGGGCGTAGGGAGGAGTCTAGATGGAAGCGAGGGGGGGGACTCATGGGAGAGGGTGGATACATAGGACTAAAATGGGGAGCCGCAGCTGTTGGTGGCACCTACATATACATTTGTAATATCGCAATTTAGTAAACAAACAATAAATTAAACCATAGTAAGTCTCAACAATTCAAATTAAAAGTGTGTTTATAACTACACATTGTACCTGTGTATGTGGTGATCTGCCAATCCCTGGGGGGGGTGGTTGATCACCGTAGTCAAGGAACACATGTGGACACCAAAATGCATGCATGTTATGGACATGTTAAACAAGTCATTATTTAAGCAATCAAGATATTCAAAAACATTATACGAACTATCAATGTGTATGCCATAAATATAAATACTTGAGTAATATAAATGACATAAGTAATAACAGTATTGTGCCAGCTACTGAAAATACCTCCATGTGGGGTGCCGCAATTTCAGTTGCAGCTGCCATTGCTGCATCCAGGTTGGGAGATCCTACATTCTCCCATGTTGGTGTCTCAGCTCTGAATAACTGTACATTGAAATAATAGTTTAAGTCAAACAAAAATACTTTAAAAATAGTTTACAAGTTATAAAGTGATGATTGAAAACACATTAAAAAAATTGTTGACCTGATCCATATAACAACCCTCGATCGGGCCAGGGCGTGTTCCCGTAATGGGGACAAAGATGTGGCATTATCCCCGTCGAACTGGAATGCCCAGCATGGCTACCATCGGTCATGGGTCTATCCTGGCCCTGTCATGAAGGCCCTGCACCTGGATATCTATCAAGGTCACCCGACCTCTCCACTGTAGTCACTGCTACAAAGGAGGTGTGTCTGAGGAGACCACGTGTAGCATTCCTCATTGCCACCTTGATCTGATCAAGATTATGGGGCAACTGAGGTGGCTGGGGAGAGGGGTTGGGGTCGCGCCTCAAAGCTGGTGGCCCTCTCAGTGGGTTCCTCCTGAAAGCAGGTCGATCTTGGGCAGAGCCACCCCAACACCCTGGAACTCAGTTATGTCAAAATACTTGACATGTAAACCGAGGCAAAACTCAACCCACAGTTGGCGAAGGAAGTACTGTGGAACCTCCCTATTATTGCAGGGAGGTTTATCGTACACCATGAACCACCTCTGCATCCAATTGTCCCTCCACGGTTGGTAATGACACCAATCCTTGCAGACACGTGGCTTTGTAATGTTCGATGGTTGGCCTGTTTTCGGCTCGGTGAACATACTATATAATTGGGCTTTTGTAATGTTCAAATCTTTTATTGCTTCCTTGGAGATGCCCATGGAGTAGTACTCCCGCATCCTAGCTCTAAATTGAGTCATGTCTGTCAATTGCTGGTGTGCATGTATGAGGGAGTCGATTGAGTTCTCAATTGACGTGGCAAGAGACAATCGAGATGGTTCACCCGAGTTTCTAAGTTCGCGAGTGTGCACTCGCATTTCATTTACATAGTGGTTAAGGTCATCTTGTTCAAAATTAGGTTGTGGTTTTTGGTTTTGTTCGGCATTGGGTCCAAGGTTCGGGTTTTCTTGTGTTCCACCGGACTCGGGGTTAACATCTTGTTCACTCATTGTCTCAGTTGCAATCTACAGTTGAAAATTGGTTCATTGTTTTTAAAATTTGGGAATTATTTACAATTACATAAACAAAAAAATACAAAAATTGACACAAATAATGAATAAAATTGAAAAAAAAGTGATATTTACCTATTAATCGAAAAGGTGACGAGTTTGTGGGTATTGTTGGGTGGTTTTGGAGTGGATTTGGCCTTTGTTGGTAGTTGAATGGACGTGTATGCCGAGGAAGAGGACGCGCTCGGCCAGCCAAATGAAAAATGGGGAATTTGTCAACTGTTTTTTTTTATATTTTTAACAGGGGCACGTGCGCGTCTCCTCTGCGCGTACGCGTCAGTGATGCGCACGCACCTCGGTTCGGTACCGAACCTATAGGCGCGTGCGCATCTCCTTAGGTGTGGTTGTACTATTTTTTTTCTCCGCTAGCGCAGCCCTATTGCAACGAATTTGGGTAGCATCTTCGTGCGCCCTCCCATTAAAATTACTTTAAATTACTTTATTTTCAATCCCTTATTTAATAATGACAAAAATCATTTATTTTTATGTTGCAAAAATGTCTATAGACCAACCTCAAAAATACTATGGTATCATTCAAAGAATTTTAAATAATTACATAAAATAAATATTTGAACTTGTGAGAATATTTACGCCTGAGGCATTTCACCAAGGAGAAGCGTGACCTTCCACCTTGGAAAGATTCCTCGTCTATGGATCCAATGGAATCATGCCGCGTGTTTTCCTTCGTGCACGCCTCAGGCCGACAATCTAATTTCATGCGGTTTTAAATTTTGCGTCCATCAGTTTTAGGTGGGTTTCCTTTCCCGGTTTTCGTGGCTTGGTTCAACAAGGGTTTTTAAATTTTGTCGTTTCTTGATTTTCTCTGGACACGAACTTGATATCAGTCTGAACTAACGTTACCTGCAAATAGTCTGAAAATGCTTCATTACCACGACGTGATTCTGTAAATTCTCGGCATGCCAGATCAGCATACTAAACGGAAGCCCCGACAGGCCATTGAAGCTTCAACGTGATTCTGTAAATTCGTGTAGTTTGTAAAGCAGAGCGGACACAAATTTGGAGCCGAAATTAACATTATGACGGTGCACGAATATTCTCAAGAACCTACGCGCTTTGCGGTCATGTGTAATGGCAGTGACAAAGGTTTGGTCGAGGATGGAAACCATTATTTACAACTATCACATGTGCTAGTGAACCATGGTAATTGTAAATATGCACTTTAATATAAATGCCCACAACTAGCTATGCAATGCAACAAGAGATGGGGGCATGATGTTTACAAGGAATTGGGAGGGAAATATTCAAACCCTTGAGCCAATCAAGCCAATCCAAGTGTCAATGAGAGAACCCATAAACCATCAACTAACTATGTTGACTTTTGTGCCCAATCATTCATTTCTCCCAAGAGTTGGTTGAGGTAGTTAATGCCTTGGGGAATGGAGAGGTATGGATGTCCAAATTCAAGTATGGGCAAGCCACCCTTCCTAGAATTTCGTGTTTGGATTCTTGGGCAAGAAAGGAGCCACGAAATTGCCCCCAAGCCATTCATCATTGATTAGTTTGCTCTCTCATGAGTCTGGAGCTACCTGGACGTTTTCCTCCATGGATTTCTTGTGTTTTCCTTCATTTTCCTAGCTGGGAAGGGCGTTTTTATGTGGTATAATAGTGGGGAAGAAAGGGAAATGATTTGGGGTTTTATAGAGGTCGTTTTGGCCCACTGTATGCTCATACATATGTGGGAGAAATCGGTTTTCTTCCTTGGGGTTGGATCCCTCTTCCCATAACCTGTGTTGGGTGTGAAACAATTTGGGGAAAACCCATAGACCCTATTATGTGAATCCCATTGTTGAAATGTGTATCCATGCTCAATTTTGAGTTGTTGTGTGTAAATGAATGTTGGGGTTGAGATGGGTATCCATTGCTTTGGGTTGTGCTGAGCATGAGAGTCCCCTTTTCCTTGTAGATATCATGCCCAGCTTGGGGGTTGTCTCTGAGTGCTGAAAGAATATAGGTTGGGCAGAGACCTATGGTTGGGTGGAACGTTGCAATGACATAGCTAGTTGCTTGGGACAACATTACAGTGAGATAAGTATATTCTCTTATGTGTATTTACTTCTGCCATGTTTTAAGTATTTGATGGTTGTTTTTAATATGCTGAATGCATGTGAAATGTGTGTGGATGATGTTTAATATGCTGTGCATGTCTGCCTGTTTGTGGGAAATTGTTTATATTTATGTCAATCATGAATGTTGAAATGGGCTAAGTTTTATAAAAGCCAAGATTTTGGGTATCATGTTCCCTTCCTTGCGTTAATAGATGGGAGGGGATGTGATAGCAACATTTGTACAAACCCCCAGTAACCGGAAAACACTCTCATGTATCTTCTCCGATGTCTTTAAATGTCAAATATTACATCTATGCGGGCTATAGACAGGGAATGCGAGTTAACGGACTGTAAGAAGAAAAGCCCAAAAGGTCACGAGAAGAAATTCAATAGCTTTACAAGCACCGAGTTCAATTGCTAGGTTTAGGGTTTAGTGTTTATGTTTGATTTTTCATAGAACCCATTGTTTGGGTAGAGATGGACATTTTTGTGTGTTCTAAACATCATCTGACCATTTTAATCGTGAAATTTCCAATTTTAACATTCAATCATCGATTACATCGACTACTTTTTAGCTCATCGACCAAGTATCAACCCATCTGCTAATTAATCTAGCATGACAATTTAAAGCATTGTCGATGGTCGACCAATAAGTGCTGGAAATGAATATGTCCCAAAATACTGACCACCACTCAAATAAAAAACCTCCTGGAGCATCTATAGCTGAAAAGTAAAAACAATGGACTCCCAAAATCACATAGTTGAAGACAAACATACAGTTAGAATCTAATCCTAAATCATGGCGAGTTCCCATTGAATGCTATGTTAACTGCAAGTTCGTAAACTAAGTGTTGTCGAGCAAAGGAACACGGAACCTATCGAGGTTGTGGATTTCGTCTCAAACCGGTTGAAGATGCCGAACTCGAAACATGTCGAGTTCGAGTTGAGACTTGTTGAGGTACAAGCCTGTCAAGATCATCGACTTGTCGAAGAGAACCTGTCAAAGGAAAGACCTGCAGGAAGTGCGAGGAGTTTGAGTTCATCACTATGCAATTCTTTCATCAAATTCTCCCATTGATCCTTCAAAGATACACGACTACTTTTCCTTGAATAAGTAACCACCTTAGATAATAATAAAAAATCCACTTGTGTTTGTTTTAACTTGCATCAACGAGGTGCTAGACATCTTCGCGACATGAGTAAAATCCTTCTTTCTCTTAGAGATCTTTGATCTATTCAAATCCAACTATCCCATTCTCGATTGTCGCCAACACCAACATTCTTCGACTAAGCACATCTAAGACCTTGTTCTATTTCCTTCACTTGTCCTTCAATAGAAATGTATATCTATGCAAAAACTCCACCCATCTCTTTTGAAATTTATACTGATTCGTAGGTTGATTCTCTTCAACTCTGATTGCAAGTGTGACAATACCCAGGACATGTATATGAGTATCGTTTGTAAAAGTCCCTTTAGACAAGAATATGTCCAGTAAATTCGTGCTTAAGAAAACTGTTTCTCACTGAAGCTGATACGAGGCTGTGTACTGCGCCACCACAACATAAGTTATGAATTAATTATTGAAACATTCACGGACTTTTTCAAAATTCCAATTCATTTTAAATTTTGGAAAATTCTTGCCTCCATAATCCAATTAACCATCAAAAGACGTCGTTTTCTTATGGCATCGATCAACTGAGTATCCAACAGATGACTTTGCAACGAAGATTTCTCTTTTGTTGAATGGTCGATATGGTGAATTATGGTAGATATCGACCATAGAAAAAATAATTATGGTCGAGAATTAGTATCGACCATATCAAAGTTAATTACCCTAATAATCAATTTCATTTGTAAGTGAATTACCAGAGTATGTTAATTATCCTAATTCTGCAAAAACCCTAATACTGAAAGAACTCCAAATTCCTCCTCCACGGCCTCTATTTTCACAGAAAACCTCTCCAAAACTGCCAGAAGTCTAAATTTCTCCACCGATGCAAATTTCAACCCCTCGCACTTCCTACAGGTCTTTCCTTCGACAGGTTCTCTTCGACAAGTTGACGATCTCGACAGGCTCGTCCCTCGACAAGTCTCAACTTGACCTCGACAAGTTTCGAGTTTGGTATCCACAACTCGACCTTGACATGTTTCGAGTTCAGCATCTTCGACCAGTTCGCGACAAAATCCACAACCTCGATAGGTTTCGTGTTCCTTCGCTCGACAACACTCACTTTAATTTAATCTATTCTTATAAACCAGCTTCCTCCTATTTAGCTTCATCTCTACCTTTGAAGTGCTTCCAAACTCCTTTCATTTCAACACTTCACTTCCCAGGGCCACTGTTGAATAGTTAGAGAGATATTAAATCATAGATCTTACAACTATTACAGGAAAAAATGACCGTGATGATCTCCTCCTAATAGGAGACCTTGAACGTGCAGGGGACCTTGTTATTCCATTGTATCATCCCGATATTCCATTATCAAGCTATTAGCATAATATTTAGAAATTCTTTACTTAAAAGTTTATTTGCTATCAACAAAGCAATTAGATCTACAATGGTCAAACCTTACAAGCAAATTCTAGAAAACGATTTCATGTTCTAAACAAGAACATGGGTTATTGTAAAACTGAAGACTAATTTTCTGCTCGAACAGGTGTCATTAAAAAAACCAGTACACATACTTGATAGCAAACATACAAACAAAAATAATACTTAAAATAGCAATAGTAGTCCATTATTAGCCTTTCAATATGAAAATAATACTTCTTTGTAAGATGAGAGTTAATGAAAGCGAGTCTTCCCCATTAGTTGTTGGTCCCACACACTCACACTCACACTGACCAATGCAGAAGAAAGTAAGCCTGTATCGCTTCTTTCACCTACCCACCTCTCATTTTCAACTCTAAGATGCACAAATTTCTTCATTGGATTTGACTGCAATGGCAATTGCAATTTTTGTCCATATTTTTTAATTCTCATGTAAAATACCTGTTTTTTACCAAAGGAGAAGATTAGTAATAGTAATAATACTGGTTTCCCATGGAGGGGTCCTGGAATCATCAAATGATTGCTCTAATTAAGGGATTTGGACAGCATGCCATCCATCCATTCGTTCTGTCCATTAATTAACAATCTCGATGGTGAAATTTTTTTTCAAAGGATCGAACTACGACATTATTATAAAGAGGACAAAATGAACCAGACACACCCACATTGCCTGTAACAGTTAATTACAATCGATTTCGACAATCTGTAAAGCTGAATTTATATTCTGAACTCGAAACATGTCGAGGTCGAGTTGAGACTTGTCGAGGGATGAGCTTGTCGAGATCGTCGACTTGTCGAAGAGAATCTGTCGAAGGCAAGACCTGTAGGAAGTGTGTGGGGTTGAAATTTGCATCGGTGGAGAAATTTAGACTTCTTGCAGTTTTGGAGAGGTTTTCTGTGAAAATAGTGGCCGCGGAGGATGAATTTGGAGTTCTTTCAGTATTAGGGTTTTTGCAGAATTAGGATAATTAACATACTCTGGTAATTCACTTACAAATGAAATTCAGTATTAGGGTGATTAACTTCGATCTGGTCGATACTAATTCTCGACCATAATTATTTTTTATATGGTCGTATCGACCATAATTCACCATATCGACCATTCAACAAAAGAGAAATCTTCGTTGCAAATTCATCTGTTGGACTGACATATTGATACTCAATTGACCGATGCCATAGGAAAACGACATCTTCTGATGGTTAACTGGATTATGGAGGCAAAAATTTTGCAAAATTTAAATTGAATTGGAATTTTGAAAAAGTCCGTGAATGTTTCAATAATTAATTCATAACTTCTGTTGTGGTGGCGCAGTACACAGCCTCGTATCAGCTTCAATGAGAAACAGTTTTCTTAAGCACGAATTTACTGGACAGATTCTTGTCTAAAGGGACTTTTACAAACAATACTCATATACATGTCCTGGGTATCGTCACACTTGCAATCAGAGTTGAAGAGAATCAACCTACGAATCAGTATAAATTTCAAAAGATTATTTCTTTCAAGTTCTATTTGCGGTATTAAAATGCATTTAGATCATTATAGTATTAAAATGGTTTTTAAATTTGTAATCGCATCAAACTTCTTAGAAAATGAAACATTTATTAATTTAACCATTTCTTTTCCAGGCAGGAAACATTTACAGTCGCAAATAAGGTATTTAAGCGACATGAAACATTTACAGTCGCAAATAAGGTATTTAAGCAACATGAAACATTTACAGTCGCAAATAAGGTATTTAAGCGACACGAAGTTAGTGTGACGAACCACTGAATCCTAGATCAACTAAATTCGCTTTGAAAATATTATGCACGAAAATGCAAATTGAACAAAAGAGGACTCGGTCACGACCAAAATTAGATATCGACCAAAACACTATCAACCATAAGACATCGACTTTATTATAATTCTGACCAGTTTTAAATATGGACCAATCAATTAAATTTTATAAGCCCGACCAAAAATACAATATTAACCTTGACCATGGTTAATATTAACCATAATAGTCTTAAAATGCTTCATTACCACAACGTGATTCTATCAATTCTCCGCATGTCAGATCAGTTATACTAAACGGAAGCTCTGACAGGCCATTGGAACCATTCACAGAAGCATAATCACTCCACGACCAAAATTTACTCTATCAATTGCCGACTGTTGACAGCATTCGCTGAATATTTGAAGGCTGGATTTATAATTAAAATTTATTTGACTGGAGAAAGAAGATTTGGATGGATTTATTGTCTGTAACTCTAGAATCTCAGCTTCACTAGATGTTTTTCACAGCCGACTTAAGGCTCTTCAACTATTGTCGGAGGAATCGTATTCACCTTTGGTCGATTACCATAATTCACAAATTATTAGTAGCTATGTCCGATAGGACTCATATTTAAAAAAGCACGAGAAAGGAAGAGATTGTAATTAGGTTTACACATAAGATAAGAAAAGGATAACCATCCAGGAAAATTTAGAAGTTTCCGTCCCCGTGTAAAACAGAGTGCAATGAGTAAAAAAATGGTCAGGTTTTCCAGTCAAACCTCGGATTCAACCGAACATGCTCATCTTTCTGGACGATGGATAGCGGCAACACCTCAGCAAATAGACAACGTGATCATGTAACCCAACATTCGATGTTCGAATACATGTTTCTGTCATTGTGCTTGCAGCAGATGGGAGGTTATGGTCACTCAATCAACTAACTCACCTACGACGAAAATGCAAATTGACCAAAAGAGGAGTCGGTCACGACCAAAATCAGATATCGACCAAAACACTATCAACCATAAGACATCGACTTTATTATAATTCTGACCAGTTTTAAATATGGACCAATCAATTAAATTTTATAAGCCCAACCAAAAATACAATATTAACCTTGACCATGGTTAATATCAACCATATTTCATTTGAAGCACATACGTTTGCAAAAACGCTCGTTTGACCAAACTTCGAGCTCCGACCATAATGGGTAGATTAAAATTGGGCTCGACCATAAAATTTTGATGCCACACCGACTAAATATAAAGAAATTTGTAAAATATAATTCTCTTGATCAAGGTACCGTTGGATGCTGTCAAAATTGCTTTTCCCACGTCTAATTGTCAACTGAGATAGTCGATGTTCGATTGTGGCAGTCGGCAGCCGACTATTCCGACTTGACTATTCCCCGAGAATTTATTAACGGAAACATAAATTTCCTGAACGTGCTCCCTGATAGGAGACACTGTTAGGAGGGTTGCTTGTGACGTAAGCCACACCCACTGAATGCTAACCAATTGAAGTGTCCAATTTTGGCTCGACAAAAAATGCAATATTAACCACATTTAAAAGGTCATCCAAAAACATGTCAACCAATTGAAGTGTCAACTGAATGTTTTAACTTCGACCACAACTAAAATGAATGGCTCGACCAAAAACTCAGCTGTAATAAGATGACCGTCGACCAAAATAGTATTGACCAAGCATATTATTTCTTTTGATGTTACATATAGAGTGGGATCGGGGCAAAATCAACTAACCAAGAAGCTGACGATCTCATGTCAGCATTTTGTGAATATCAACTCACCTTTAATCAACTATGTTTCGACCAAAACAAGCTGAGTTTTTCGAGTCGAAAGCCGACCAGAGAAACTTCCTGTCTGGCGTTCCTTGGCCTTCATCAACTAAGGAAGCGTACCTTCAATCGACAACTATGGGTTGACTCCTCAAAAGATTAGACGACGAGATATCATGTCTACAAGCTATATTACTATTTGGAGTTGCTAAATAATTCATTAATATATGTCGTCATTTATTTCTTCCCTTATTAAGTGCTCTTTCTTTGTCGACTAATTTTGCCATTTATTAAATGTTTTCCCTTAATTTGGGGTATAAAGGCATCATTTGTAATAAGTGATTGAGTCTTTAAATGCAGTTGATGCCATTAGTCGGTGTGTAAATGCATCAAACTTTTATGGTCGAGCCCAATTTTAATCTACCCATTATGGTCGGGATGTTAGACTGTTCATGTCGACAATCCTCTCATTGGTTAATCCAAACTTTACAACTATATTTTGAGCATACAATAATTAAAAAAAAAAAGCTCAACCCTCAACACAAGCACAATTTCATGCCAAAACACCAATGGTTCCAATGGCCTGTCGGAGCTTCTGTTTAGTATAACTGATCTGGCATAGTTAGGTTCTTATTAAGTATATAACCTATATTATCCTAAATATATATCCTCCATGGTTTAGTCGATGAAATTTTTTCTATGACTTTTAAAGTGATAAGAAGAACTGTAATGAGATATGGTTTGCATTATATTTTAGAGATAAATAATATGTGCTTTTAAATATGTATAGGCTAATGTGGACTAATTAATTTTTGTGGTGTTTTAAGATTAAATTAATAAGTCGCTCAACAATGTTAAATAGAGATTGTTTTCTAGAGAAAGCAAAAACAATGTTCACACTAACGCTAGAGGTTGATCTAAGGAGATCATCAACTAAGAAAAGGGGCTTGGAGTGATAAAGAACAAAGGCCCATAAACACATCAACAATGGTAGTAACTAACTAGCATACCCAATATAATCAACTTTCTAAGACAAGAAGTTGATAAGGCTGCATGAATTTAACTAAAAAATTGTCTAAAGTTTAATAAAAGGAGATCAAGATAATAGAAGAAGTGAAGTTTACTTGCGTAGAGAAGTGATTAGAGACCATTAGAAGGAATATCAATTCATAAGGTAATATCACAACCACTCTAAAGGCATGGCAAACCAAACTTTAGACATATTTGAGGTGCATGTGAATCTCCTTTATCAATTGTCATTGAAGAAACACTAATTGACCAAACTCAGTCTTCCGACCAACTCAAAGTGTGAAGGAAATATGGCAAGATATGATAGACTAATTTACAAAGAGCACACCACTTGTCAAAGGGATTGTCTAACCACATGGGGTTCTATAGTGTACATGAAAGCACCATCCAAGCCAAGAAAGAGGTTATATTATCTTCAAATTCCTCATTGGTTTCTTGTTGATTGAGTGACTTTCTACTTTCTTAACATGCCAGTTGCACATTGCCTTGCATAGAAAAAGAAATAACATATTCAAACCTCAATCGATGATGAGCAACTTCCATTCAAGGTTCTACTAGCAGTTGGTCAGCAGGTCATGTTGACAACCAACTTATGTGTCTCATCAAGCCTTGTTAATGCCTCACTTGGAAAAGTTATTGCAATTGTGTATCGAACGCAACAGTATTAATCGCAAGTTCATCAAAGTGCTGGAGGTCGAGGTCAAGGAGGTCAGAGAGGTCGGAGGAGGTCGAGGAGGTCAAGGAGGTCGAAGGAGGTCGAGGAGGTCGGAGGTCGGTGAGGTCGAGAAGGTCGGGGGAGGTCATAGGAGGTCGAGGAGATCGGAGGTCGGGGAAGGCGATGAACGAAATTGGAAATTTAAATTCGAATTGAAATTCAATTTTATATATAATATTCAACTCCATCCATAAATTTGATGGTCGATGAGTCAACTAACTGTTCCAGTCAGCAACGCGTGTTCCTAGATTGTTACAAACTTTTCTCTTTTCCTACCGGCGTTCACTTTTGCCCTTGAAGGGGCAAATGCTAGTTAGATTTCTTAGCAATGACTTGTTTTGTGATGATTTTGTATGAATTCCATGTAATAAGACTCCATTCATACTCAATATTAAAGACTCCATTTATTTTCAATCCCTTAAATAACAATGACACAAATCATTTATTTTTATGTTGCAAAAATGTCTATAAACCAACCTCAAAAATACTATAGTATCATTCAAAGAATTTTAAATAATTACATAAAATAAATATTTGAATTTGTGCGAATATTTAGATTTCTTAGCAATGACTTGTTTTGTGATGATTTTTTTATGAATTCCATGTAATGATTTTTTAGATTTCTAAGACGCCATTTATTTTCAATCTGACAAAAATCATTTATTTTTATGTTGCAAAAATGTCTATAGACCAACCTCAAAACCACTGTAGTATCATTCGAAAAAATTTAAATAATTACATAAAATAAATATTTGAACTTGTGCGAATATTTAAATTTCTTAGCAATGAATTGTTTTGTGTTGATTTTTTATGAATTCCATGTAATAAGACTCCATTCATACTCAATATAATCAATAGTTTACTTAATTAATCTATTGTATCTATAAGAAAAAATGCAACACACTCATTAATATTTCTATTTGTATATCACAAAATTATTAAGTAAAGTTAGTACATTTTGGTAAATAATTTTACAAAAGAAAACATAATCATTTATATATCATTCATTTTTTTTAAGCAACTAATTTCTAAAACAAATACAATTATCATAATCGTTTTTTAATCAAAAGTTTCTTTATCTAGGAGACCATATTGCCTTCAAATTCTTCTCTCATTTGGACTTTCGCTCGATCTGCTATGGACACTTGCTAGTAGTAGAGAAATGCGTGTGGTGTTAGAGATGATGGACACACACCGGCATTAGTCATATTGCAGGTTGTTTCTTGTAGTATTGTACCTGAGTCGAGCACATGTAGTAGAAAGATAGGAATAAATGAACCCCATAATTTGGGTTCCAGAGAATGGTTAGAAGGTACCTTAGAGATCTACTATTAATTGTTCATATCTTTCATAAATATGAGTTCTTGATGTGGGACCCATGATAAAAGTATAAGCTTTATTCTCTGAGAAATTTACCTTAACACTTCAATGCGTGTCAATCTTCAAAGTATCTTTAAAAGACAGAGATAATTGCTTTTGCCAAAGCGTCACCATTTGCTTTGCCCGCAACAACTCCCTTTCTTTTTCGAGAAAAAATGAAGGACCCCTACCTACTTCACTTCCCTACCCTACATCCGACTTTTAATCTTGATTGGAAGACCTAATTTTTAACATTTGGTTACCTTCCAATGGTGGTTGCATCCGAGTTGACTCATTTGATTGGGCTTTATTCAACTTGTCTGTCATCATTAATGTTGGTTTGATTCTTCATGTTCCTTTTAATCACTTACCCATAGACTAATTCATGATGTTCTTTATGCTCTAATGACCAATGCTTACTTGGATTCTCTAATATTTATAATCTGAGAATCGCATCGCCCTTCTGCGGCAGAGTGATTCTCATAATCGTGGATGCCCAAAGGGTGAAGGTGTGGGTAGCGGGTGGGTGGCGGGGAGGGGGAGGGGAGGGAGGAGAGGGGGGATAAGGGGAGGGCGTGGGAGGGAGGGGACCATGGGGGAGGCGAAGGAGGGAGGGGTGACGAGGGTTAGGTTTTTTCTTAATTCAATTATATATATATTTATTTATTTATTTTATTTTTATTTTTTTTGTTTAGTTTTTAGGTAGGCTTAAGTGTTTTTCTTTAATTTGAATCTGTTTATAAGTTTTTTATTTTAATTTTTTTAAAATTGAAACTTTCATATATTTTTAATAAAAAAATTTCAATTGAATTGTTTTTTTAAATGCAAATTTTTTATATACATTTTATATTTAAAAAAAAATAGTTTGATTTTTAAATTTTGTATTTTTAGTCTTGTTTTCTAATTTTTATTAAATTTTCTTAATAACAACTTTTAAACAATTTTGTTTATTTTGGAATATTTTCCAAAAAATATATTTTTTAAAAAATTTGTATTTTTTTTAATATTGTTTTTTAAATTTGTTCAAAGTGGTTTTACTTTTTTAAAATGTTATTTTTTTTTAAATTTGTTTTTTTGGAAATTTGAGATTTATGTTTCATTTTCATTTTAATATTTTTGTATTTTTTTTATAATTTTTTGTTTATAATTTTTTTAAGGTTGTAAATCATTTTTGAAATTATTTTTAATTTGCTTTTTAATTTTTTTTAATAATTTTTGCTTTTTTAATTTTGAATTTAATGCTAGGAGGTCTTTGGAATTGTTTTTTAGTGTTTTTGATGCAAATATATGAATTTCGATGGCTTGAGTTCTCATTCTTTGTATTTAATTTTCTTTAATAGTCAATGGGAAAAGAACAAGGAATTTTCTGAATTTTCTTTAATTTTATTTTCTTTAATAGTCAACGGCTTCTACCAAAATCCAAAAATGGGAAGGTCTTTTCGCTTTCACAACTAAAATTATTTCCCAAAAGATATCTTATCTCTTGTAAAAAAATTAAAGTTAAAATCTTTGATGGCAAGGGAAAAATATCTACATATGATCATTTTATTCGATCTTTTTTAATTGTATGATTAAAAACTTTATTGACACAAGTATTATATGCAGATTTTCAGTTCTCACTTTCAGAGGAAGGGTCAAATACTGGTTAGAGAAATTTCTTGACAACTATTTTCACACGTGGACTTAGTTCATGGGAGAATTTTTAAATGATTTTGAGAATTATAATTGTGAGGAACTCTGGGAAGAGTTTTGGAGTATTCGGAAGGGAGAAGAAGAATTTGAAGATGAGTTCGTGAGAAGAGTTGCATGAGTTTATTTTTTATTCCATGACAATGATAGACCCCCTTGGGGAGAATATCTAAAGGCATACTCTAACCTACTTTGTATTGGATTGTTGGAAGCAAAATGTATAAGAATAAAGGAAGAACAAAGTCATATCTCGATTAAGGAAGATGTGTTTGGTTATGAAGTATCTTCTAATCTTGGAATCCCTTATCATTTTTGAACAATTTTCCCATGCTAGAATTCCTCCTAAAGATGATGGAATCAATCAATGCATTGGAATAATGTCTAAAAACCATGATTAGGTAGATTCTTAGGAAGGGGGAGACAATATTGTAAGTAGGTGTTGATCTAATTCAAGATTCATGTCATTCAAATTCTTCTAATGCTAATATAGGTTTACTAGAATATTGCAAAAATATTAATGAAGTTGCACAAGTTCCTTGCACAGTAATAGAGCAATCACCACAGAGACCGAGTTTGATTGATAATGAAATAATAGATTTTTCTCTTAAATCTAATTATACTGAAATGAATACTCATCAAGATAGTGAAATAGTTTCAGGTTCTAGGGAAGAATTTAATGAGTTTAACACTTTTTATTACTTATATCCTAACTTATTTGATGGTCGTGATGTATAGGAAAGCACTATATATTTTTTGACATGTTTTCTACATGGACAAGATTGAACAAGGTATAAGAAGAAGGAGAATTCATTATTGGAGGTGAGGGAAGAATGATTGCACCTTTTGTGATTAATCCCAGTAACCCATTACAAGTTTACATTGAAGGAGAAAGTTAGTTATCTAATGATTCCCCTAATATGAGAAGTTATCAAGAAGTTGACCCATCTTATCAATCGAGAGAAATTGAGTTCGATGATTATCCTTTTAAAACATCAATTGGACATAGAAATGATGAAGTAGAGGATGAGTTAGTTTGAATTAAAGGAACATATTGTAGTGGAGTGGATTGTGATATAATCTCATCCTTGATGTATCATGAATAAGATGAAACTATGGAATGTATGGAAGAAAATGAAAATGAAGATATTAGGCACTACACCTACTCCCAAACTAGGAAAACAAGGTTGAGTCAGATCCTCAATGTGTACACCATTTTCCAAACTCTGATATGTTCTTGAGTATTAGTGACTCCCTACCAGGTAAACATGGTAACAATGAGGTATTATTTTTCTTTGTGAACTCAACTCAATTTTATTATTATTCCCTGCATATTTTCCATGATCTGATAGTCATGTCAAGTCTTCATGATCTTTCTCTACCTTTGGAACCCAAGGTTACTTTCAACAGAAAAACTAAAATAGGAAGAATGACCCATCAAAGTTCTCATAGTGTTTCTCATAAGCATTATTTATCGCCCACAAATTTCCTCCACCAATGTCATGGTTTACATTTTGAATTTCATGATAGAATTGCAGTTTGGCTAGAGCATTGTAACATACTCATTACCCTTGGTATTGATTTCAATGTACAGGGTATACATTTTTTTCTCTTAACTCCTATCAATATTTCAAGTAATACACATGCAACAGTTTCATTATTATTCAAGTGCATTCCTCATTACATAGTCACACATAAAAATTAATCCTAAAGGTAATATCGCAAGATCATTAACATCTATATGCATGTAAAGGACCTACTGTAATGATCAATCATTGTTTGTTGCAACCAGTGTGATTAAGTAAGATGTTTTTAATCACACTTCTTATTAATCTTATTCATCTACATTATAGATATCTAATATGGTTAACTAATCTCAACTTGTATAGAGATTAGCATTGTATATATCGAGGATGATTACATTCTTGTTACTTGGGATTTAACATAATAACATAACTCCCTATTATAGGCTTTACACACTATATATGTATAAATCAAGTACATAAAGCTTAATCAGCAACAACTAAAATTCAACTATTTTATGATGTTGAACCAACATACCTATTTGACAACCATACTCATAATCCTCAACCAATTACAACATCCTAAACTCATCATCTATAAAATATAAGGACTAAATAGCAAGCCATGTTTATTGCAGAAATATAGGGAGTGTAAATACATCTTTGCATGGTTATTTACTTGTTTAAAATATTCTCTATACCATTGTGAATTACAATAACACATGCATACATTATTAAGTGAAAAATTACCTTCTCATCATATATAATTATTGTACTACAAGGATGGCTTAATTCACATATACTTATTATTTACAATGTATTTACCACTTAGTTTTTAACCAAACATAAATAAGTGATGTGAACAGAACAAATAAGGATAATTTACAAAACTAAAATAAATTAAACATAAATACTAACTGCAACATACATAATACAAATACATAGCTTAAATTGTTCACTTGGGGACTAAAAACGCAACTACAACGTTCCACCCAATCGTAGGCATTATGTCCAGCCTATACTCTGTTAGCTGAGAGGCCACCCCTGAGATAGGAAACGTATCCACTAGGGTAAGGACCCACAAAAATATTCTCATCAATATTCCCTGATATGATCTAAAATGCTAAACCGCCAGCCACACCCAAGCAATAAAAATTGATCTTCAACCATAAGTTCAATTCATAAATAATAGGATCGGTTCAGTAACATCAACTATGCAAATGTTAAACTAAGTTTTACAATCAATAAGCTTGAATTTAACAAACTTGATTCTTTATTAAGAAACTTAGTTTTCAATTACTATTTACTAATGAAGAGCTCTTCTCTCTTAAGCAAAAATGCTCTAGCCTCTTTGTAATTTATATGATATTATTTACTATTATAGTAAAGACTCCCTTAAGAAGTCTCCTTAGTACTAACATAAAGTTAGAATAATACTCCTAATTTCAAATTCTTAATATTAATCATTGTATCAAATGATATACAAGAGTTAGAAATTTTTTATTACTCATGGTATAAATAATTTAAATAAGTAATGATTATACCCAGAGCTGATTTCTCTCCAAAGAGATATCGTTTCCCCCCAATCCAAATAGTAATTAAATAGCAACTAGTCAAAAAATGCGTAACAAGTATATCATTCTTTTACAAGTTTTATTTAAATATATATTCAATAACTTACCTCAATCAAATCAACTTAAACTAATATTAATGTTAACAAAACAATTATATCATGTTTGAAGTCAACTCTCCAAAGGGAGAGACTGTCTACTTCTTTCAATGACAATAATATTATTTAAACTCTTAAGGTCAGCTTTCCAAGAGATAAACTACCCTCTTTACAAAATGAATTAAAACAATAATTCACATCTAGAGTCAAATATGTCGAACGAGGGGTTTCTCTCTTCTCAATATTAAATTTATCTAAACAATAAACATAAATTTGGATTCATCTTCTTTCCAAATAGAGAGACACTCACTTCATTTATCAACAATAACCATAATTCTAGAGTCGTCTTCTCTTCCAAGAGAGACACACTCTCTTCATTCAATAGTTTTGTATATTATACTAACAAAAGATGGGATTGGTTGTCCCTCTATTCACACATCTCGTAAACAGTAGACATGTTAACAAGAGATGGAATCAATGTTAACAATAGACATGTTAACATTTCCATAGAGGATCACTCCTCTATTCCAACAAAAGACCTCATATAGAGAACATTTCGGTCTTCCTCAATGGTGATATTTTTAATCAATAGCAAGCATAACAAAGTAATCCCTCCCTTTCAAACAAAAACAAATATTTTTCACAAACAACACACAAAAAGAGGTCGGATTTCTATAGAGACCGACCCTCACTTTCATTGATAACCAGCAATCCCTCATGGAAGTTGGCTCCCGCTTTTCTCCATGAGCACCCCCTTCCAAAAGGTGTTACGGTTCAATCTCCTTTTCTTTAGGCCATAACCAATTAAACAATTTACTAAAAAGGAATACCCTAAGTGAATGAATGAATGGTTATGTTTTGTAATATTTGAATACTTATTGTTTTAAATAAATATCCATTCAATATATAAATAACTTTATTGTACTTGTTATAATATGTAACAAGATGGTGTTATATATATATATATATATATATATATATATTACTTTATATTGATGCATTTTCATACATAATAATATCAATTTTCAAGGAATTTTCAAGGATATATTTGGATTAATTAATTAATTTGCACTTGAAAATAGGATTTGGCTTTTCTTTCTAGAGATTGCTTTCCAAAATCCTAAAGATGTCTCTTACGTAGGTTAAGATAATCACACACAATAATAATAATAATAATAATAATCTTAATCATGTTTCACATAGGCTACTATTAGCAATTAACTCATAATAATAATTCACTTCTACTAGAGAGCATAAGCTCATCTTGACGTATAATAGTAAAAGTTAACTCCCTCTTTAGATCATAGAATCTTGTTGATATTTTGCCATGATAAGTTCATAATGGCTACTAGATAATCCAAAACCACTACTCTGATGTTTTAGGATAGGCTTACATTATTGGTTATTCACTTAAGCTAATAAACGAGTAAGGTTAACTCACTTCCGCTTGAGTGCAAATGTTCATAAGCTAATGATCACAATTAACTTATCTTCAGGATTTATAGGTACCAAGATGACACCCAATCATCATCAACCAAATTCCCAAGGATTCTCTAACCTTTGACCTTTCCCCCTAGTGGATACCATCGCCCCTCTTTACAGTTTCCTGGCACATTTAGTCCCCTAGATTATTTTATTAATTCTTAATTTGCATTCGATGTCAACATGATTTAGCTAGCGCATGGTTCTACTATACAATCACAATGCTATCTAGTGCTAAAACATTTATTGGCATGGAATTGGCCTTGAGATCCTTGCCATGAACTAGTTCACAATCACATTTACATCCTTGTATTTCAATTACAACAATTAGGGGTCAAGAGAGACAGATATTACAAGCATTCTTATTCCAAAAGGTTTCAAGAGAATGGTAAGGCTATTATGTTAATGTTTGTGAATAGAAATCTAGATGATAAATGTGATATATTCCTTTTTATGTTTCATTTAGAAGCATTTCAATTTTGGGTATGGATATGCGGATGCTAGTGTTCTTTCGGGATTGGAGCCGCTCTGATGGTTACATTGGTTATTTGTTTTCACGTGATCTTTATTGTACCAGAGTAGCTTAGGATATATGTAGTTTCTTTTACTTAGCTAGTTTTTGTTTACAATAATATATTTTTGTTCTCTGAACAAATCAATATGGTGGAGAATTGTTCCATGTAATTGAAACTTTTACTTTAGTTCTACTTTTAATTTTGCAGAAAGAGGAAGAGAATACAAGACATGTACTTAATTCCATAAATAAAACTCTTTCCATGAATAAAATTTATGTCATGTATAGAGAAGTTTTGTCGAGGAAGTGTCTTTCATAATTTTTATTTACTAGTCCCTTGAATACTTTTCTTTGAATTCAACAACTAGTCATTTATTCGTCATTGGAAATGATCATTCAATTAGCATGAGATTTTACTATCCTTTTGGTTTTGGCTCTAGGTACACTTGGTAATATCCATCCAGTGGATTAGGAATTTGTTTCTTGAAGCTAAGGAATACATTCAAAAGACACCACCGCAATTATTTCTCTAATCTTTGGAAGATCTTATTTCACATTATATTCTGATCCAAAGTTACAATGCATATAACTATAAAACATTTATCTCTAACTTTGAAATGTTTCAAGACTTACCTTTTCCCTTGAAGCTTAAATTTTGTCCAACTTAATGAGAAATCACTTTGGACTAAAATGCAATCCTATATGTGCTTACCCTAATCTAACTAAATCAAACCCCATTAAATTTTATGTTAAAGAATTAAAAATAAGTGGATTTTGCATTAAGGGTTGGTGCATTTACTTTCTAGGGATGTTGATATGTTTTCTGAAATAGGGTTATGAATTCTGTCAATTCATTGATGGTTAGAGCAAGTTTTTGTTTTTATCCTCTTTAATAAATCTAATAATAAAACATCAAAAAGTTTGTAAAAGTTGGGGGTGAGGGTAGCTTGATCTCCATTAAGAATATGATCTTCATAACCTATAGGGAATTTGGAAAAGGATTGCATGTGGGTTGGATCATGCAATACTATGCATTGGTTTGAGCAAATGGTATGGAATTATTTTCCTGTGTTTTGACATTGGAGGTCTCTTTTCATTAAGCTAAATACATTTTTGTCTTTGAGAGATGAGTAGCTAATTTCATGAGGTTTACTTGATATTTTCATTGATAATTTTTCGCTAAAAAAAATTGTCCGTTTGTTTCGTGTTCACATACTTATTTCCTTCCCAATTGTCATCTTATGAGTCTTTTGTATGTTAATAATCCACGTTTATATGTGCTTCTTGGCTTGCTCCTAATCATTGGTCATTGTTGCTAGTCTTCGGTGATTATTTTCTTTTTGAGAAATTAAGTCTTTATGTGACCTTGAAATTTTCATTGATGAGCATGAAATTAACCTTGCTTGGCCCAATTACATTGCTTTCATTATCTAGAAGGACTTTATAGGGAGTTGTTGATATAGGGATAACAATGACATCTAGGGAGGAACCTAATCATTTGAGTCTCTGTAAATTATTCGGAGTGTTGCATTTGGAGGAACCATTAAAAAGTTTGATTTGGATCAGGTGTAATATTTTTTCATGGAGGAACACTCACAAATTTCAAGGGCTTAAAACATAAAGCATTAATGTGTGTGACAGTAGGTGCTTTCTAGGTATTCTATGGAAGCTTCATCCACGTCACACACTAAAAAAACTTAGCCTTCTATTATTTTTGAAGGTGAGCACATAGGTGAAACCTAATGTGCCATGCCTACAAATCAAACACTAATATAAACTCCATCCTGCACCTTTAAGAGGTTTCTAGATCCGATCCCCCTATATGTGAATAAAATCATAATGAAATGAATATATGTATGCATATACTCATATACTCTTCTACAAGAGAAAAATGAATCTGTTGATGACATCCCATTCCTTTAAAATCTTTTGAATATGCTCCCCAACCCATTTATTCATAAAAAAGGGCATATACAACCATATATTCTTCTTGAAGAAAAGATGGATTGGGACAAGATCATTCAGGTAAAAAAGGGTGCAAGAGGTAACTTTGTCAAGGCTATAGATGCATGTTGGTAGTAGATCCATGCTTGTGGAAACACAGATACTTTGGGATACAAACATCTAGGTAAAATGGGTTTGAAAAGGTAAGTCTGTCAAGGATATGGATGCTTGCTAGCAGTAGAGCAGTGCTTGTGGTGTGAGATTTGAGGGACAAACATCGACATTAGTCATATTGCAGATTGTCGCTTGTAGTGTCGTACTCGAATCGAGCACATGTAGGAGAAATATAGGAATAAATGAACCCCATAATTTGGATTCAAGAGAATGGTTATAAGGTGACCCTAGGGCTACTATTAATTGTTCTTATCTTTTTGAAATATGAACTCTTGATGTGGGACAAATGAAAAAGAAGAAGCTTTATTCTCTAAGAAATTTTCCTTTATACTCGAATGCATGTCAATATTCGAAGTATATTTAAAAGATAGCGATAATTGGTTCTCCCGAGGCCTCGCCATTTTTTGTGCCCGCAATAAATCTCCCTTTACTTTTGAGAAAAAAATGAAGGGCCCCAATTAATTTTTGAGAAAAAATGAAGTGGCTCCCATTAATTTTCTAGAAACTTCTACCTACTTCACTACCATGCCCTACATTGGGCATTTAATCTTGGTCAGAAGACTTATGTTTAAACATTTGGTTGTACTACGATGATGGTTGCATCTAAGTTGACTTATTTGATTGGGTTTTCTTCGACCTATCTGTCATCATTAATGTTGGTTTGATTCTTCATGTGCCTTTTAAGCACATACCTATAGACTAATTCATGACACTCTTTATGCTCCAACAAGCAATGCTTGCTTGAATTATCTAATATTTATAATATTTGATGATTGAATTCCAACTTATCCCATGAATAATGATTGGTTTTCATTGGCATCTGTTGTTATGTGCATACTCCTTATAATCATCAATTTGCATCAATCCCACTTATGAATTTTGTTTATAATCATCGATACATTTGAATGTAAAGATGAGTTAGGGTTAACTCGAATCGTGAGAATTGTGTCATGTCAATTTCATCTTCTTGTTTTCACCTGCTCAACATTATTTTCAAACTCTTGCAATCCTTCTAGAATGGTTTTGTTCATCTGGTTGAGTCGATTTTGAATTTCGACATTTTGGTTAAATTTCAATTACAATGCCTAATTTGATTAACTTTACACTTTGGTGAATTAAAATAAATTATCTAAAAAGGTTATCCTGATAAACTCAACTTATTCCGTAGAAGAAAATGTACAAATTTGTTGAGATGAGCTGCAGGATTTTATTTGGGAAAAACGTCGAAATATTATAAAGCTAGATTTCCATTTAAAAAATGTTTTACATAAAGTATCATTGCACCTTGAATTTATATTATTATGATGTTTGGAGGTTTCTAAACTTGTTAAAAGTTGTTGGATTGGACTCCCATACCCGTGAACATGAAAACCCAAATTTATGAGCAACCTGCACTTTTTGAGAAACTATCTTATTTATTGGATTGATATTTTTATTGATGTTGGTTTACGATACTTTGTTAAAACAATTGGGTGTTTTGATAGTTTATGTAATGTGATAGCTAGGGAACAAAATAATTTAACTCAAGAATACATAAGAGATAGGCGTGAAAGCGCACTATATTTCTCATTAACCAAATGTACATATATATACAATGAGAAATGTCCCTTGGGTTTCATATTCCCAAGTGGACTCTTGGACTCACGGGTGACTCTTAGTCTCCCTTCACATTAATATTCCTCACACCAAGGATTAGACTCCAATAAATCCCCCCTTAATCCAAAGGGTGTATATGAGTCCAATAAAAAGAAGAGAGTTGAATAAGTGGAAGTGGACAACTACCACCAGCTGAAAATTTCCATCTCGAACATCATTTACTAAGAAGGTTAGCTAGAAGCTTGCACATGATTCTGATAAATACAAGAGCTCTCTGAAGGGATGGTTTTTAGGCTGACCATCAACCGAAATAGGCTAGCAGAAGGATGAAATATTCTACTATGTGTGTGGTTCAATGCTGACCACAAACTCTCGAACTTGGAAACGACACTCGCTCAGAGGTTCTCTGGAACTTGGCTCGAAGGATCAGAGGTTCTATCTGGAATGATGGATATTGATAACTTCCAAATAACTTTATTGCACTTGCTATAATATGTAACAAGATGGTGTTATATATATATATATATATTACTTTATATTGATGCATTTTCATACATAACAATATCAATTTGCAAAGATATAATTGGATTAATTAATTAATTTGCACTTGAAAATAGGATTTGGCTTTTCTTTCTAGAGATTGCCTTCAAAAATCCTAAAGATGTCTCTTACCTAGGTTACGATAATCACACACAATAATAATAATAATAATAATAATGTTCTTAATCATGCTTCACATAGCCTACCATTAGCAATTAACTCATAATAATAATCCACTTCTACTAGTGAGCATAAGCTCATCTTGATGTGTAATAGTAAGAGTTAACTCCCTCTTTAGATCATAGGATCTTGTTGATATTTTGCCATGATAAGTTCATAATGGATACTAGATAATTCAAAACCACTACTTTGATGTTTTAGGATAGGCTTATGTTATTGGCTATTCACTTAAGCTAATAAACGAGTAAGGTTAACTCACTTTCGCTTGAGTGAAAATGTTCATAAGCTAATGATCACAATTAACTTATCTTCAGGCCTTATAGGTACCAACATGACACCCAATCATCATGTGATCATTATCAACCAAATTCCCAAGGTTTCTCTAACCTCTGATCTTTCTCGCTAGTGGATACCATCGCCCCTTTTTACAATTTCCTTGCACATTTATTCCCCTAGGTTATTTTATTAATTCTTAATTTGCATTTGATGTCAGCATGATTTAGCTAGCGCATGGTTTCTACTATACAATCACAATGCTATCTAGTGCTAAAACATTCACTGGCGTGGCATTGGCCTTGAGATCCTGTCCATGAACTAGTTTAGAATCACATTTACATCCTTGTATTTCAATTACAACAATTAGGGGTCAAGAGAGACAGATATTACAAGCATTCTTATTCCAAAAGGTTTCAAGAGAATGGTAAGGCTATTATGTTAATGCTTGTGAATAGAAATCTAGATGATAAATGTGATATATTCCTTTTTATGTTTCATTTAGAAGCATCAATTTTGAGTATGAATATGTGATGCTGGTGTTCTTTCAGGATTGGAGTCACTCCGATGGTTACATCAGGTTATTTGATTTCACGTGATCTTTATTGTACCAGAGTAGCTTAGGATAGATGCAGTTTCTTTTACTTAGATAGTTTTTGTTTACAATAATATAGTTTTGTTCTCTGAACAAATCAATATGGTGGAGAATTGTTCCATGTAACTGAAACTTTTACTTTAGTTCTGTTTTTAATTTTGCAGGAAGAGGAAGATAATACAAGACATGTACTTAATGCCATAAATAAAATTCTTCCCATGAATAAAATTTATGTCATGTATAGAGAAGTTTTGTCAAGGAAGTGTCTTTCATAATTTTTATTTACTAGTCCCTTGAATACTTTTATGTGAACTCAACAACTTTCCATTTATTCATCATTGGAAATGATCATTCAATCAACATGAGATTTTACTATCCTTTTTATTCTGGCTCTAGGTATACTTCTTAATATCCATTCAATGGATTAGGTATTTGTTTCTTGAAGCTAAGGAATACATTTGAAGGACACCACTACAATTATTGCTCTAATCTTTGGAAGATCTATTTGCGCATCTATTTCTTGAGTTCATGTTCTTCTTCATCTTGTGCATATACTGCTTCAAAGTGCCTTCCATATACTTCTTCATAGTTCTGCAGGAATGTTGTATCCACTTTTACTTCAGTTGATATCAATGACTCATACTAAATCAATTGACATCCTCTTTGACATAACCACTTGACATCATCTTTAGTTGACATCAATGACAACCAAAGCTTAACATGTAATTCACCCAATTCTACACACTATTCTTGGATTAATGAATCAATTTTAGAATTTTGAACAACAAGATCACTAAGCCCTTTTCTTATTTCCTTTTCAGAAATTTTTGAAAGTCCATCAAATTCTTCAGCCATTGAAGTCTTAGCATTAATTAAATTCAATTCATACTCTTCTTTAGTAAGGATTTTTTTTTCATGAACACTTAAGGGTCCATCCAATACCTTTATTGCATCGATAGACTTGAAGAAAACTTGGCTTCTTATTTCTCTCAATATATTTTAGGTTGAAACAATTGTTCCAAGACATCAACATCCCATCTAGCTCTTACCTCTCTCAACCTTGAATTTGAAGGAAGATTCTCCTTTTGTAACATGTGCTCATTCATATCAGATAATCTTTGATGAAAGTTTAAACATAACTTTTATAAAAATCTCGATACCAGGGTCATTGATTTAAAGACTTAGTTAGATAAATTCTCTTTTTGGTGAAAGTCGAAGAATTGCTCACCAATTCCCATAGGTCCATTAAAAATTAATTTGGTCTTCAATATTAGTTTCCATTATCTGCCTAACACCTTACAACTTCCCTTGTTATTTCCTTGCCTTTGCAATATTTCCCAAACTATATTATGAATATTCTTCCAATGCCTTGGTAGCATGTGGTTGCATAAATAATGGTTTGGGAGTCGATGTAGATTCCAGTTCAAGTATTCTCTTTTTCAATATGCAATTTTTTTTACTGTTAATGGATAGAATGTCTAAGCATTGCTCATGTAGTTTCAAAGCGCCTTATATTCCCAACTCCTTGACTTCTAGTATAGTATTATTATTCTAAAAAAGTTTCTATCCTTCCACTCTAACTCTTCCAATTTGCGGTTTCTTGTACTGTAGTAGGAAAAGTTGATTTATATAAGGTCCCTTTTTAAAGGGACACATCAATTTTTTTTAAGTACTTGTTCAACTGAATTTGTTAACTTGCAAAGGAAACATGCATCTTCTGAGAAATTTTCAATAGAAATCGATTTGGGAAAAAAACCAACCTTTGCACAGGTAGGGATCCCCCCTCTATCTCTTATATGTAGAAGGAGGGCCTATTGTCATGCATCTCCAACTTTGGAAGAGAAAAGCATTGGCATTTCCTTCTATGGATTCTTGCTTCACAAAATCTTTGATAGAATTAGGTCACTATCTATTGTTGGATCTATTGGATGGAGGGAGGGAGGGAACGAAGTACCCAAACCATTTTTATTATGGCCTTGAAGGGAGAAAAGATTGAATTTTGACGGGAAATCCTAGCCTACTTAGTTAATAAATAAGGTTAAACCCTAAGCTCAGTCTCTAAGGGGCATATGAGATTCTATGGCTAATAGTAAAATAGGGACAAGAAAATTCCAAGTAATTCATACATTCATTCTAAGTTCCATGAGGCAGGGAGATCACGAGACATATCTTTGTTTCATCATTTTACCGTAGGATTTGTATTTTATTCTATTCAAAACCAAAACATCAGTACTTATAGATTAACCATTAGAATTGGGTTAGATTTACCTCCATTTAATCATTATGACTATGAATTTCAAAAGTCAATGTAATTCAGATTTAAATAAGAGGTAGGTCACCCCACCATCAAGGCAAAAGCTATTTTTGCAATTGGGAAATCTGAGATCTGTCCTTTTTTTTTATGAAAGTTAGCACCAACGGGAATTTGTCCTGCAATCACATGGATCATTCTAAATCACGATTTAAACTCATGAAAACTATAGCCGCTAGTCAAATTTCCAAACAATGGAATCCAATATCTGGAATTAAATGGTAGCAAGAAACAATATTTTGGAGCAAAAGTCGAAATGATCCAATTCTGCGACATATAATTCTAATAATCCCCTACCTCTCCTATTTAAAATCCATTCTACAATGGTTTTAATTTATACATATGGAGAGAGGATAAATCGAAATGCATGGATCCAGCTCATATCCTCTATTGTTTGTGAAGATAACCAAAAACCCTTAATTTAATCCAACAACATGATTTGCCTCCTGAATAGGATCGAATCCAAACACAAATGCAAATTTACCTAAAAATCCTCTATACTTCTTATCTAATTGCTAAATTTAGAAATACCTGACCATTCATTTGTATTGCCAAATCACAATTTGTAGCAGTGGGGCTTCTTTTCCTGTGAAGAAGATGAGTAGGGGATATTTTTGGAAATTCTTTTTTCCCCATTTGCACAATCTTTCCCACTTTTTTTCCAATGTCCAAAAAACCTAGTATTTTCTAGAAGACTAATAATATTGAATATCACATTAAAGATTACAAAAATTAAAATATTAAAAAGACTAATCTAAATGCCAAGATATAATATTAAAAGATAGAAAAATTAAAAAATTAAAAGTTTAGAACATTAAAGTAATATTAAAATTTTAATAATTAAAATATTATAAGTTAAAAGATATAATAAACCAATATATGATATTAAAAGATTAAAGATTTAGAATATTAAAACACTAAAGCAATGTTAAAGTATTAATAACTAAAAGATTTAAAGTTTAAAATTTTAAAACTTTAAAACTTTAAATTATCTTATCAAAGAATTAAAAAGTTAAAATTGGTTTAAAAACATTAAATTCAATTTTGGGTAACTCATGAAATCAACATAAAATCATTAAGCTTAAAGTAATAATGAAATTATATAGTAGCTCATAGTGGGTGATTATCGTAGGGATATTACAGTAGCCGGTGACATCGGGTACATGGCATAATGCACGTAATATAGGTGTTATAACCTACTACCTTGTGATGACAGAATCAATTATTCACTTTTCTAGTTGCTAGTATATTCATTCATCTTCTGAATTAGCTACAATCTACTTCAAACATGCTCGTGGGTTGCTACGTTATATCATCTTTAGAGGATATATTAATGAACTTTGGATTAATTTATATTAATTTATCTATTTAAGTTGTTATCGAGTCGGAATTTTAATCTAAATTAGTCATTTTTAGTTGTGCCACTTATTATTAAGCCATATCATTTATCCCACGACTAAATTAATCATTTTTAGTTGTGATCACTTAAAATTGTTCAAATTTGGTCATATTTCACTTTAAAACACTATGGTGACCAATGTTTTTGGTTGTTTAGTTATTTATTTCGCATGGTGACCAATTTTTTTGGTCACTTGGTCATTTATCGCCCATTTTTCTACTAGTGCTTGAATCTTCTCTCTGCTCTCTCAACACCAGCTTCAACACTATTAACCTCCTCCATGGACGATATTACTACCTTCCGCAAGGTGAAAGCATCACCCCAATATTTTCCCTTGGGCGTGAGGGGTTTACTCCTCCATTCCAATATAGTTCAGAGGTAGAAACCCAAATTCAACCAACAAGTTTTGATCTGTAGAGGAACTTCTTTCAATAGTCTTCCTCTTGCTCCTTTCTTGAGTTCATCTTCGGATTTCAATGCAGATTGGTTGTTTTCAACTGTAAATTCCAAAATATAGCTAAATAGAGTATTTTCTACCCAAAAATCAACGGCTATGGTCAGAGGTGAGTTTAGTTAATTTAACTTCAACGTATCTTTGGGAGTCCACTCAACAATCTTTCTCAGTTTGTTGCGATACTCAGATGCTTCCACAAGTCGTTGCAACCACCACACTAGGTTTACTGGAAGCTCAATCCACAAAACTTCGTATTGGTATAGAGGTGGACCTCCGTAGAAAAGATATTTTTTGAACTTGGCTACTTCCCACCCTCGTAGTTCAATGTCATGGGTTGCAAAATCATCAACCTTCTTCTCCCAACAATCCTAGATTTGGCTTATTACACCAAAGTATCCATACATATAACAGGGTCCTATTAAGAACCAGGTCCCGGCAACAGAACCATTTGTTGGTGCAAAATTGAGACTAGGGTTCTTATGCACAGGTTAACAAAAGGGTGCCATTGTACGGTCTAGTGTGCTAGCATTTTCAATCCCCTTAAGGGGGAAGGTCTCACCCGAAGCACAACCAGAAGGTCTCACTCGAAGCACAACCAAGACCAACATAAGATAAGGATCGGTTAACTGTATGGTTGTGGTTGAGGATTTACAGTAACAAGCATTGCAACATCATCCAAACAACTATACTACAAGAAAACTTAATTGCGTTCATTATTCATTCAACTAAACCATAACGATAAACATAAATAAACAGAACAGAGACATTCACAACAAAAAAATTTAAAGGGGCCCAATAAGCCTTCTCGTTATATCAGTCATATCTTCATTACAACCATTTACATCATGGCTCTAAGCCTTAAAGTCACCGTAGAATTATCTATCGCGGGATATACCCTCGTATAGGCATTGAGAATGTGCATTGATTTTATATCTCTAAACAAAAAGACAATCAAGAATAGATATCCCATCCCAAGAATATATGAGCTCATGGATGAGCTACATGGAGCAAAATTCTTCTCAAAAATTGATCTTAGATCTGGTTACCATCAAATTCGAATGAATGAGGAGGATGTATAGAAAACAACTTTCAAATGTCACTATGGCCATTTTGAGTTTCTTGTCATGCCTTTTGGTTTGACCAATGCTCCAGCCACATTTCAATCATGCATGAATCGAATATTTTTCAAGTAGCTCCGTAAGTTTGTTTTGGTTTTCTTTGATGACATTTTGATTTACAGTAAAACATGGGAGGAACACTTGCACCATCTAGAAGTTGTCTTGAAAATTTTGCATTAACAATCTTTGTATGCTAAGTTTTCCAAGTGTGAATTTGGGTTGAAAGAAGTTTTATATCTTGGGAACATCAATGGACAAGATGGAGTGAAGGTGCACTTGGAAAAATTAAGAGCTATTCTTGAATGGCCATCACCCAAAAACATCACAGCATTGAGAGGCTTCATTGGAATATGCACTTACTATAGAAAGTTTGTGAAGGGGTTCTCCAAATTGACTGCTCCACTTACTGATTTGACCAAGAAGGATGCTTTAAAATGGGATGAAGAGGCTGAAAAGGATTTCCAAAGAATGAAAGAGGTAATGAGTAGTTGTCCAGTACTTGCATTACCTGATTTTTCTAAACCATTTGTCTTGGAATGTGATGCATCAGGAGAAGGGATAGGGGCAGTCCTAAAACAAAATCAACACCCCATAGCTTTTGAGAGCAGAAAGTTGCATCCACATGAGAAACTCTACTCCATTTATGACAAATAAATGTTAGCCATCATGCATGCCTTGGCCAAGTTTAGACAATATTTGGTGGGAAACAAGTTTGTAGTCAAAACTGATCATAACAGTTTGAAGCATTTTCTCACACAAAAGGATCTCAATGAAAGGCAACAAAAGTGGGTAATCAAAGTCCAAGATTTTGATTTTGACATTGAATATGTTAAGGGGAAGAATAATATTGTAGCAGATGTATTATCTAGAAGACCATCATTTTCTCTTATGGACATTTCAAAAGATTGGAAAAATATGCTAATAGTTGAATATTCCAAAGATAGTTTTGTTTGTGATGTGTTAGATGGGGTCAAAGGTGATGACATGTACAATATTTTGGATGGTATAATCTACTATAAGGATATAATATACTTGGTTCATGGTTCGAATCTTAAGCACAATATTTAGAAGGAAGCTCATGATTCTCCTTTAGCAAACCATCCTGGTTTTTTCAGAACATATAGGAAATTAAGGGAAAGGTTCTTTTGGAAAGGGCTGAAAGAAGATGTTCTAAAATATGTGAATGAATGCAAGTTATGTCAGAAAAAAAAATCTAAACATACACATCATGTTGGTCTATTGCAACCATTTCCCATTCCACAACAAAAATGGGAAAGTGTCTCCATGGATTTCATCACAAGTTTTCCCAAGGATTTGGGTAAGGATTGCATTTATGTTGTGGTGGATAGACTCACCAAATTTGCTCATTTCTTTGTTGTTACATCATATTTTATTGCTGCACAAGTGGTTGATCTATTCTTTCAAGAAATTTTCAGATTGCATGGACTTCCCAAGAACATTGTGAGTGATAAAGATAGTAGATTTATGAGTGCATTTTGGCAAGAAATTTTCAAGTTGGTGGGCATTCAATTGACTCCAAGCACAAGCTATCATCCTCAAACTGATGTCCAAACAGAGATAGTGAATCAACGGTTGGAGGGGTACTTGAGGAACTATGTTGGTGAGCAGTAGAAAACATGGGTGAAATGGCTACACTTGGGTGAGTTTTTCTACAACTAATTTTCATATGTCCATTGGCATGTCTCCTCTCAAAGCACTTTATGGTTATGAAGCACTCACATTTGTTGAGCACATATTTGTTCATAGTAGAGCCCCAAAAGCCAAGGATTGGGTGGAGGATAGTCAAAATATTTTGAAACTTCTAAAAGACAATTTGCAGGTTGCCCAAAATCAACAGAAACAGTATGTGGATAAACATAGGGTGGAAATAAATTTTCAAGTGAATGATTTGGTCTATTTGAGGCTACAACCATATAAACGAACATCCTTGAAAGTGAGAGGATAAGAAAATCTCAAACCAAGATATTATGGTCCATATAAGGTAGTTTGAAAAATTGGGGAGGTGGCTTATGAGTTGGAACTTCCGAAAGGAAGAAAAATCCACAATGTGTTTCATGTTTCATGGCTTAATAAGGCTATTGGTCAGCAAATATATGTTTCAGAAACCCTCCATCCATTAGATGATGAAGGACAACTCATACTTATTCCAGAAAAAAATTTGAAGACAAGAGAAAGGAAATTGAGGAGCAGAACCATAAGGGAGTATTTGGTACAATGGAAAGATTTGCCAAGTGAGGATGCCACATGGGAGGAGGAACAAATTTTATAGAATCCTAATTTGGAATTGCTTGAGGGCAAGCAATCTTGGGTGGGGAGGACCATAATGTCCCCATTCAAATAAATCTCAAAAAGAGAAAATTCCACCAATCTGCTAGTTTCCTAGGTTGGGGTGGAAACATTAGATTTGTAATAAGGGAACTATAAAACCCCAAATGGACATTAGCTTGAACAAATATATTAAATGGGGAATAAATAATTAATTAAGATAGGAAAATAAGGTGGCACTTGGTCATGAGGACACATGGGAGGTGTGGGGCCCATTTAAGCAAGATTCCCCATGCCACATGGCATTCCACTCTTATCCATTCGAATCCAAGGTGGAGTACACATTCTTGGGGGAGTTGGAAGGTCAATATACTTGGCATGACTCAATGAAGGTCAAATTGGAGTGGAAGAGTAACTCCCATGGAAGAGGAAGAGGCATTTGAGAGAAATTGGGACACTTGGGCTAGATTCCACACAGGGTCTTCACTTAGTGAAACTATGCCATAGAGTCTCCATTCATGGGATATTAAATAATACCCTTAATTTCATGAGATACTTATAAATACCTACCAAAACCCTTTTGTTGAACCCCCTTCCCAATACCTATTTCCAATTTAAAAACCCTATTTTTTGCATTATATTACCTATTTTTACTAGACACCCCTTTTTATATCCCCCAAATACCTACAAACCCCCTATATCCTACTCCCCGCCACCCATTACCTACAATATATTGACCTTATTTTTCACAATTTAAAAACTCCCCTTTATGAATGAACGTGATAAGATATTGGTCAACAAGGTGAATCCCCTATGAGATTCCATAGCTTCTATGACAACAATGATAAAGATGATATGCCACCGATGACACAAATCAGACCTGATTGTTGACATCTGACATATATGACATGTCAGGGATAAAAATAGCCTCCAAGAGGGCGCACGAGGGAGTTAGGGCAGCCACGGAGTCACCCATTCGAATTGAGTGAAGGAGGAGTCTAGGAATGGAGAAACAAGTGGCACACATTGGAATCTCGTCCCAATTCGAGTTGGCATGAAGCTCATGGATGGAATTCGAGTTAAGGAATCATTTGGAACTTTATAAAAGTCAATAACAAAGAAGGAGACCAGATTTTGATCATTTCTCATTTTGCATATTGGAGAGCATAGCTTGTCCATGCTAGTGGAGTGTTTACTCTACTTGCTTTAGTACCAATTTCGAGGGTGAAAGATTTCCATCCTAATTTGCAATTGGAGAGGCCATTCATACCTTTCATTTGGAGCTACAATGGAGTCATTTGTTGCAGGTTGAATCTACAAGGTTGCTCGTGACATTCTCATCCTCAACTTGCTTCCACACCTTTCTCACTTTTCTCTTCATATTTTGGCTCTTAGCGCACTTGGTGAGATGTTGTTCTCTTTGGCTCTTGTGGCCCCATTTATTTGTAATATTATGTATTTACTCTGTATTTTCTGCTCAAAAGATCCTCAGGTCGAAATACCAATTGAAACCAGCTCAAAATACCAAACAATATGTAAATGGTGCCATTTTCCTGATATCCTGTTATGAAAGCTTGAAGTTGCTTTATTTCGACTTGTATTAGCTCATATCTGTAATTTTTATGATGTATGGAGAGTCATTAATGTCTTGAAGAAGTTTCATATACATTGCATAAGCATTTGGAACATAAATCTCGAATTTCATGGCAAATGGTGAAGTTTCCTATCATTTCCCCATATGTGAAGACATGTCCACAAACCTCTGATTTATGGGAGTTACGGAAGCCTATAGAAACTGATTGATGATTCATTTGGGATCCCATTGAAGTCCTTTATCAGTACCATGTCCCTGTTCTGAAATTTGGAAAGGTCGTACAACATTTATATTCAAGTATATCATTCTTTTACAAGTTTTATTTAAATATATATTCAATAACTTATCAAATCAACTTAAACTAATATTAATGTTAACAAAACAATTATATAATGTTTGAAGTCAACTCTCCAAAGGGAGAGAGTGTCTACTTCTTTCAATGACAATAATATTATTTAAACTCTTAAGGTCAGCTTTCCAAGAGATAAACTACCCTCTTTACAAAATGAATTAAAACAATAATTCATATCTAGAGTCAAATATGTTTAATGAGGAGTTTCTCTCTTCTCAATATTAGATTTATCTAAACAATAAACATAAATTTGGATTCATCTTCTTTCCAAATAGAGAGACACTCACTTCATTTATCAACCATAACCATAATTCTAGAGTCGTCTTCTCTTCCAAAAGAGACACACTCTCTTCATTCAATAGTTTTGTATACATGGGATTGGTTGTCCCTCTATTCACACATCTCGTAAACACACATCTCGTAAACAGTAATGTTAACAAGAGATGGAATCAATGTTAACAGTAGACATGTTAACATTTCCATAGAGGATCACTCCTCTATTCCAACAAAAGACCTCATATAGAGAACATTTTGGTCTTCCTCAATGGTGATATTTTTAATCAATAGCAAGCATAACAAAGTACTTATACAAAACTAGAGTAGAATGGATGGAGCCGGTCTTCCCTTTGGAGGCTGCTCCTCTTTTTCTTTGCAATTCGTAACAGCATACCATATAAACAAAAACAAATATTTTCCACAAACAACACACAAAAAGAGGTCGGATTTCTATAGAGACCGACCCTCACTTTCATTGATAACCAGCAATCCCTCGTGGAAGTTGGCTCCCGCTTTTCTCCATGAGCCCCCCCTTTCAAAAGGTGTTACGGTTCAATCTCCTTTTCTTTAGGCCATAACCAATTAAACAATTTACTAAAAAGGAATACCCTAAGGGAATGAATGAATGGTTATGTTTTGTAATATTTGAATACTTATTGTTTTAAAAAAATATCCATTCAATATATAAATAACTTTATTGTACTTGTTATAATATGTAACAAGATGGTGTTATATATATATATATATATATTACTTTATATTGATGCATTTTCATACATAATAATATCAATTTTCAAGGATATATTTGGATTAATTAATTAATTTGCACTTGAAAATAGGATTTTGCTTTTCTTTCTAGAGATTGCTTTCCAAAATCCTAAAGATGTCTCTTATCTAGGTTAAGATAATCACACACAATAATAATAATAATCTTAATCATGTTTCATATAGGCTACTATTAGCAATTAACTCATAATAATAATTCATTTCTACTAGAGAGCATAAGCTCATCTTGACGTATAATAGTAAAAGTTAACTCCCTCTTTAGATCATAGGATCTTGTTAATATTTTGCCATGATAAGTTCATAATAGCTACTAGATAATCCAAAACCACTACTCTGATGTTTTAGGATAGGCTTACATTATTGGTTATTCACTTAAGCTAATAAACGAGTAAGGTTAACTCACTTCCGCTTGAGTGCAAATGCTCATAAGCTAATGATCACAATTAACTTATCTTCAGGATTTATAGGTACCAAGATGACACCCAATCATCATCAACCAAATTCCCAAGGATTCTCTAACCTTTGACCTTTCCCCCTAGTGGATACCATCGCCCCTCTTTACAGTTTCCTTGCACATTTGGTCCCCTAGATTATTTTATTAATTCTTAATTTGCATTCGATGTCAACGTGATTTAGCTAGCGCATGGTTTCTACTATACAATCACAATGCTATCTAGTGCTAAAACATTTACTGGCATGGCATTGGCCTTGAGATCCTTGCCATGAACTAGTTCACAATCACATTTACATCCTTGTATTTCAATTACAACAATTAGGGGTCAAGAGAGACAAATATTACAAGCATTCTTATTCCAAAAGGTTTCAAGAGAATGGTAAGGCTATTATGTTAATGTTTGTGAATAGAAATCTAGATGATAAATGTGATATATTCCTTTTTATGTTTCATTTAGAAGCATTTCAATTTTGGGTATGGATATGCGGATGCCGATGTTCTTTCGGGATTGGAGCCGCTTCGATGGTTACATTAGTTATTTGTTTTCACGTGATCTTTATTGTATCGGAGTAGCTTAGGATATATGTAGTTTCTTTTACTTAGCTAGTTTTTGTTTACAATAATATAGTTTTTTTCTCTGAACAAATCAATATGGTGGAAAATTGTTCCATGTAATTGAAACTTTTACTTTAGTTCTGCTTTTAATTTTGCAGGAAGACGAAGAGAATACAAGACATGTACTTAATGCCATAAATAAAACTCTTTCCATGAATAAAATTTATGTCATGTATGGAGAAGTTTTGTCAAGGAAGTGTCTTTCATCATTTTTATTTACTAGTCCCTTGAATACTTTTCTTTGAATTCAACAGCTTGTCATTTATTCATCATTGGAAATGACCATTTAATCAACATGAGATTTTACTATCCTTTTGGTTCTGGATCTAGGTACACTTGGTAATATCCATTCAGTGGATTAGGTATGTGTTTCTTGAAGCTGAGGAATACATTCGAAGGACACTGCTGCAATTATTGCTCTAATCTTGGGAAGATCTTATTTCACTTTATATTCTGATCCAAAGTTACAATGCATATAACTATAAAACATTTATCTCTAACTTTGAATAGGATTTGGCTTCTCTTCCTAGATATTGTCTTCCAAAATCCTAAAGATGTCTCTTACCTAGGTTAAGATAATCACACACAATAATAATAATAATAATAATGTTCTTAATCATGCTTCGCATAGGCTACCATTGGAAATTAACTCATAATAATAATTCACTTCTACTAGAGAGCATAAGCTCATCTTGACGTGTAATAGTAAAAGTTAACTCCCTCTTTAGATCATAGTATCTTGTCGATATTTTGCCATGATAAGTTCATAATGGCTACTAGATAATTCAAAAACACTACTCTGATGTTTTAGGATAGGCTTACGTTATTGGCTATTCACTTAAGCTAATAAATGAGTAAGATTAACTCACTTTCACTTGTGTGCCAATGTTCATAAATTAATGATCACAATTAACTTATCCTCAGTACTTATAGGTACCAATATGACACCCAATCATCATCAACCAAATTCCCAAGGATTCTCTAACCTCTGACCTTTCCCCCCTAGTGGATACCATCGCCCCTCTTTACAATTTCCTTGCACATTTAGTCCCATAGGTTATTTTATTAATTCTTAATTTGCATTCGATGTCAACATGATTTAGCTAGCGCATGGTTTCTACTATACAATCACAATGCTATCTAGTGCTAAAACATTCACTGGCGTGGCGTTGGCCTTGAGATCCTCACCATGAACTAGTTCACAATCACATTTACATCCTTGTATTTCAATTATAACAATTTTAGGGGTCAAGAGAGACAGATATTACAAGCATTCTTATTCCAAAAGGTTTCAAGAGAATGGTAAGGCTATTATGTTAATGCTTGTGAATAGAAATCTAGATGATAAATGTGATATACTCCTTTTTATGTTTCATTTAGAAGCATCAATTTTGGGTATGAATATGTGATGCTGGTGTTCTTTCAGTATTGGAGCCGCTCCGATGGTTACATCGGGTTATTTGATTTGATGTGATCTTTATTGTACCAGAGTAGCTTAGGATAGATGCAGTTTCTTTTACTTAGATAGTTTTTGTTTACAATAATATAGTTTTGTTCTTTGAACAAATCAATATGGTGGAGAATTGTTCCATGTAACTAAAACTTTTACTTTAGTTTTGTTTTTAATTTTGCAGGAACAGGAAGAGAATACAAGACATGTACTTAATGCCATAAATAAAACTCTTTCCATGAATACAATTTCTGTCATGTATAGAGAAGTTTTTTCAAGGAAGTGTCTTTCATAATTTTCATTTTCTATTCCCTTGAATACTTTTATTTGAATTCAACAACTTTTCATTTATTCATCATTGGAAATGATCATTCAATCAACATGAGATTTTACTATCCTTTTGATTTTGGCTCTAGGTACACTTCTTAATATCCATCCAGTGGAGTAGGCATTTGTTTATTGAAGCTAAGGAATAAATTTGGAGGACACCACTACAATCATTGTTCTAATATTTGGAAGATCTATTTGCGCATATATTTCTTGAGTTCATGTTCTTTTTCATCTTGTGCATATACTGCTTCAAAATGCCTTCCATATACTTCTTCATACTTCTGCAGGAATGTTATATCCACTTTGACTTCAGTTGATATTAATGACTCAGACTAAATCAATTGACATCCTCTTTGACATAAATTGACAATCAACCACTTGACATCAATGACAACCAAAGCTCAACATGTAATCCACCCAATTCTATATGCTATTCTTGGATTTATGAACCGATTTTAGAATTTTGAACAACAAGATCACTAAGCCCTTTTCTTATTTCCTTTTCAGAAATTTTTGTAAGTCCATCAAATTCTTCATCCAATGAAGTCTTAGCATTAATTAACTTCAATTCATAATCTTCTTTAGTAAGGATTTTTTTTTCATGAACACTTGAGGGTCCATCCACTACCTTTATTGCATCGATAGACTTGAAGAAAACTTGGCTTCTTATTTCTCTCAATATATTGTAGGTTGTAATCAATTTTTCCAAGACATCAACATCCCATCTAGCTCTTACCTCTCTCAACCTTGAGTTTGAAGGAAGATTCTCCTTTTGTAACATGTGCTCATTCATATCAGATAATCTTTGATCAAATTTTAAACATAACTTTTATAAAAATCTCAATACCGGGGTCATTGATTTAAAGAATTAGTTAGATAAATTCTTTTTTTGGTGAAAGTCGAAGAATTGCTCACTAGTTCTCATAGGTCCATTAAAAATTAATTTGGTCTTCAATATTAGTTGTCATTATCTCCCTAACACCTTACAACTGCCCTTGTTCTTTCCTTGCCTTCACAATCTTTCCCGAACTATATTCTGAATATTCATCCAGTGGCCTGGTAGCATGTGATTGCATAAATAATGGTTTGGGATTCAATGGAGATTCCAGTTCAAATATTCTCTTTTTCAATAAGGAATTTTTTTTAGTGTTAATGGATAGAATGTCTAAGCATTCCTCATGTAGCATCAAGTAGTTTCAAAGCTCCTTATATTCCCAACTCCTTGACTTCCAGTATAGTACTATTATTCTAAAAAAGTTTCTATCCTTCCACTCCAACTCTTCCAATTTGTGGTTTCTTGTACTGTAGTGGGAAAAGTTGATTTATATAAGGTCCCTTTTTAAAGGGACACATCAATTTTTTTAAGTACTTGTTCAACTGAATTTGTTAACTTGCAAAGGAAACAAGCATATTCTGATCAATTTTAAATAGAAATAGATTTGGGAAAAAAACCAACCTTTGCACAGGTAGGGATCCCCCCTATATCTCTTATATGTAGACGGAGGACCTATTGTCATGCATCTCCAACTTTGGAAGAAAAAAGCATTGGCATTTCCTTCTACGAAATCTTGCTTCAATAGAATATTTGATAGCATTAGGTCACTATCTATTTTTCGATCTTTGGATGGAGGAAGGGAGGGAACGAAGTACCCAAACCATTTTTATTATGGCCTTGAAGGGAGAAAAGATTGAAGTTTGACGGGAAATGCTGGCCTACTTAATTAATAAATAAGGTTAAACCCTAAGCTCAGTCTCTAAGGGGCATATGCGATTCTATGGCTAACAGTAAAATTGGGACAAGAAAAATCCAAGCAATTCATACGTTTATTCTAAATTCCATGAGGTAGGGAGATCACGAGACATATCTTTGTTTCATAATTTTACCATAGGCTTTGTATTTTATTCTATTCAAAACCAGAACATCAGTACTTACAGATTAACCATTAGAATTGGGTTAGATTTACCTCCATTTAATCATTACGACCACGAATTTCAAAATTCAATGTAATTTAGATTCAAATAAGCTGAAGGTCACCCCACCATCAAGGCAAAAACTATTTTTGCAATTGGGAAATCTGAGATCTATCCTTTTCTTATGAAAGTTATCACCAACAGGAATTTGTCCTGCAATCACATGGATTATTCTAAATCACGATTTAAACTCATGAAAACTATAGCTATAATCAAATTTCCAAACAATGGAATCCAATGTCTAAATGCTAGCAAGCAGCAATATTTTGGAAAATGAGAGAAAAAGTCGAAATGACCCGATTCTGCGACATATAATTCTAAGAATCCCCTACCTCTCCTATTTAAAATCCATTCTACAATGGTTTTAAATTATACATATGGACAGAGGATAGATCGAAATGCATGGATGCAGCTTAGATCCTCTATTGTTTGTGAAGAAAACCATAAACCCTTAATTTAATCCAACAACATGATTTGCCTCCTGAATAGGATCGAATCCAAACACAAATGCAAATTTTACCTAAAAATCCTCTATGCTTCTTATCTAATTGCTAAATTTAGAAATACTTGACCATTCATTTGTCTTACCAGATCACAATTTGCAGCAGCAGGGCTTCTTTTCCTGTGAAGAAGATGAGTAGGGGATTTTTTGGAAAATTCATTTTGCCCCATTTGCACAACCTTTCCCGTTTTTTTTCCAATGTCAAAAAAACTAGTATTTTCTCAAACACTAATAATATTAAATATCACATTAAAGATTTAAAAAATCAAAAGATTAAAAAGACTAATCTAAATGCCAAGATATAATATTAAAAGATAGAAAAATTAAAAAATTAAAAGTTTAGAACATTAAAGTAATATTAAACAATTAATAATTAAAAGATTATAAGTTAAAAGATATAATAAACCAAGATATGATATTAAAATATTAAAGGTTTAGAATATTAAAACACTAAAGCAATGTTAAAATATTAATAACTAAAAGATTTAAAGTTTAAAATTTTAACAGTTTTAAAACTTTAACTTATCTCATCAAAAATTTAAAAAGTTAAAATTGGTTTCAAAACATTAAATTCAATTTTGGGTAACTCATGAAATCAACATAAATATAATTAAGCTTAAATTAATAATGAAATTATACAGTAGCTCATAGTGGGTGATTATCGTAGGGATATTACAGTAGCCTGTGACATCGGGCACATGGCATAATGCATATAATATAGGTGTTACAACCTATTATTGTGTGATGAAAGAGTCAATTATTCATTTTTCTAGTCGCTAGTATTCATTCATCTTCTTAATTAGCGATAATCTACTTCAAACATGTTCATGGGTCGTTGTGTTATATCATCTCTAGAGGGCATATTAATGAACTTTGGACTAATTCATATTAATTTAGCTATATAAGTTGTTATATAGTCATAATTTTAATCTAAATTAGTCATTTTTAGTTGTGCCACTTATTATTAAGTCATATCATTTATCCCACGACTAAATTAGTCATTTTTAGTTGTGATCACTTAAAATTGCTCAATTTTGGTCATATTTTACTTAAAAACACTATGGTGACCAATGTTTTTGGTTGTTTAGTTATTTATTTCGCATGGTGACCAAATTGTTTGGTCACTTGGTCATTTATCGCACATTTTTCTACTAGTGCTTAACTCTTCTCTTTGCTCGCTCAACACTAGCTTCAACACTATTAACCTCCTCAATGGACGATATTACTACCTTCTGCAACGTAAAAGCATCACCTCGACTTTTCCCCTTGGGCGCGAGGGGTTTACTCCTCCATTCCAATCCAGTTTAGAGGTAGAACCCAAATTGAACCAACCAAGTTTTGATCTATAGAGGAACTTCTTTCAATAGTCTTCCTCTTGCTCCTTTCTTGGGTTCATCTTCATCTTTCAATGCAGATTGATTATTTTCAGTTGTAAATTCCAAAATATAGCCAAATAGAGTATTTTCTACCCAGAAATCAATAGCTCTGGTCAGAGGCGAGTTTAGTTGATTTAACTTGAACATATCTTTGGGAGTCCACTCAACAATCTTTCTCAGTTTGTTGCGATACTCAGATGCTTCCACAAGTCATCGCAACCACCACACTAGGTTTACTAGAAGCTCAACCCACAAAACTTCGTATTGTTGTAGAGGTGGACCTCCGTAGAAACGATATTTGTTGAACTTGGCTACTTCTCACCCTCGTAGTTCAATGTCCTGGGTTGAAAAATCATCAACCTTCTTCTCCCAACAAACCTAGATGTGGCTTGTTATCACCGAAGTATCCATACATATAACATGGTCCTATTAAGAACAAGGTCCCGACAATAGAACCCTTTGTTGGTGCAAAATTGAGACTAGGGTTCTTGTGCATGGGTCAACAAAATGGTGCCATTAATGTTAACAAAACAATTATAGAATGTTTGAAGTCAACTCTCCAAAGGGAGAGACCGTGTACTTCTTTCAATGAAAACAATATTATTAAAACTCTGAAGGTCAGCTTTCCAAAACATTTATATAAAACTAGAGTAGAATGGATGGAGCCGATCTTCCCTTTGGAGGCTGCTCCTGCTTTTCTTTGCAATTTGTAACAACATACCATATAAAAAAAAATTATTCTCCACAAACAACACACAAAAAGAGGTAAGATTTCTATAGAGACCGCCCCTCACTTTCATTGATAACCAACAATCCCTCATGGAAGTTGGCTCCCGCTTTTCTCCATGAGCACCCCCTTCCAAAAGGTGTTAGGGTTCAATCTCCTTTTCTTTATGCCATAACCAATTAAACAATTTACTAAAAAGGAAAACCCTAAGTGAATGAATGAATGCTTATGTTTTGTAATATTTGAATACTTATTGTTTTAAATAAAATAATATTCATTCAATATATAAATAACTTTATTGTATGTGTTATAATCTGTAACAAGATGGTTATGTGTGTGTGTGTGTGTGTGTGTGTGTGTTTATTTATTATTTTATATTGATGCATTTTCACACATAATAATATCAATTTGCAAAGATATATTTCGATTAATTAATTAATTTGGACTTGAAAATAGGAGTTGACTTCTCTTCCTAGATATTGCCTTCCAAAATCCTAAAGATGTCTCTTACCTAGGTTAAGATAATCACATGCAATAATGATGATGATGATGATGCTTCACATAGGCTACCATTGGAAATTAACGCATAATAATAATCCACTTCTACTAGAGAGCATAAGCTCATCTTGATGTGTAATAGTAAAAGTTAACTCCCTTTTTAGATCATAGGATCTTATTGATATTTTGCGATGATAAGTTCATAATGGTTACTAGATAGTTCAAAACCACTACTCTAATGTTTTAGTGTAGGCTTACATTATTGGCTATTCACCTAAGCTAATAAACAAGTAAGGTTAAATCACTTCCTCTTAAGTGCAAATGTTCATAAGCTAATGATCACAATTAACTTATCTTCAGGACTTATAGGTACCAAGATGACACCAATTATCATCAACCAAATTCCCAAGGATTCTCTAACCTTTAACCCTTTTCCCCCAAGTTGATACCATCGCCCATATTTACAGATTCCTTACACATTTAGTCCCATATGTTATTCTATTAATTCTTAATTTGCATTCGATGTCACCATGCTTTAGATAGCGCATGGTTTCTACTATAAAACCATAATGTTATCTAGTGCTAAAACATTCACTAGAAAGGCCTTGGCCTTGATATCATTGACAAGAACTAGTTCACAATCACATTTACATCCTTGTATTTCAATTGCAACAGTTAGGGGTCAAGAGAGACATATATTACAAGCATTCTTATTCCAAAAGGTTTCAAGAGAATGGTAAGGCTATTATGTTAATGTTTGTGAATCGAAATCTAGATGATAAATGTGATATATTCCTTTTTATGTTTCATTTAGAAGCATTTCAATTTTAGGTATGGATATGCAGATGCTGTTGTTCTTTCAGGATTGGAGCCACTTCGATGGTTACATTGGTTATTTGTTTTCACGTGATCTTTATTGTACCAGAGTAGCTTAGGATATATGTAGTTTCTTTTACTTAGATAGTTTTTGTTTACAATAATATAGTTTTGTTCTCTGAACAAATCAATATGGTGGAGAATTGTTCCATGTAATTGAAGCTTTTACTTTAGTTCTTCTTTTAATTTTGCAGGAAGAGGAAGAGAATACAAGACATGTACTTAATGCCATAAATAAAACTCTTTCCATGAATAAAATTTATGTCATGTATGGAGAAGTTTTGTCAAGGAAGTGTCTTTCATCATTTTTATTTACTAGTCCCTTGAATACTTTTCTTTGAATTCAACAGCTTGTCATTTATTTATCATTGGAAATGACCATTTAATCAACATGAGATTTTACTATCCTTTTGGTTATGGATCTAGGTACACTTGGTAATATCCATTCAGTGGATTAGGTATTTCTTTCTTGAAGCTAAGGAATACATTCGAAGGACACCATTGCAATTATTGCTCTAATCTTGGGAAGATCTTATTTCACTTTATATTCTGATCCAAAGTTACAATGCATATAATAAAACATTTATCTCTAACTTTGAAATGTTTCAAGACTTACCTTTTCCCTTGAAGCTTAAATTTTTTCCAACTTAATGAGAAATCACTTCAGACTAAAATGCAATCCTATATGTGCTTACCCTGATCTAACTAAATCAAACCCCGTTAAATTTTATGTTAAAGAATTAAAAATAAGTGGATTTTGCATTAAGGGTCGTTGCATTTAGATTATAGGGAGGTTGATATGTTTTCTGAAATAGGATTATAAATTCTGTCAATTCATTGATGGTTAGAACAATTTTTTGTTTTTACCCTCTCTAATAAATCTAATAATAAAACATCAAAAAGTTTGTAAAAGTTGGGGATGAGGGTAGCTTGATCTCCTTTAATAATATGTTCTTCATAACCTATAGGGAATTTGGAAAAGGATTGCATGTGGGTTGGATCATGCAATACTATGCATTGGTTTGAGCAGATGGTTTGGAATTCTTTTCCTGTGTTTTGACATTGGAGGTCTCTTTTCATTAAGCTAAATAAGTTTTTGTCTTTGAGAGATGAGTAGCTAATTTTATGAGGTTTACTTTATATTTTCATTGATAAATTTTTGCTAAAAAAATTTGTCCTTTTGTTTCATGTTCACATACGTATTTCCTTACCAATTGGCATCTTATGAGTCTTTTGTATGTTAATAATCCACGTTTATATGTGCTTCTTGGCTTGCTCCTAATCATTGGTCGTTGCTGCTAATCTTTGGTGATTATTTTCTTTTGAGAAATTAATTCTTGATGTGACCTTGAAATGTTCATTGATGAGCATGAAATTAACCTTGCTTGGCTCAATTACATTGCTTTCATTATCCAGAAGGACGTTATAGGGAGTTGTTGATATAGGGATAACAGTGACATCTAGGGAGGAACCTAATCATTTGAGTCTCCGTAAATTATTGGGGGTGTTGCATTTGGAGGGATTAAAAAGTTTGATTTGAATCAGGTGTAATATTTTTTCATGGAGGAACACTCACGAATTTCAAGGGATTAAAGCATAAAGCATTAATGTGTGTGACACTAGGTGCTTTCTAGGTATTCTATGGAAGCTTCATCTGCGTCACACACTAAAAAAACTTAGCCTTCTATTATTTTTGAAGGTGAGCCCATAGGTGAAACCTAATGTGCCATGCCTACAAATCAAACACTAATATAAACTCCATCCTGCACCTTTAAGAGGTTTCTAGATATGACCCCCCTTTATGTGAATAAAATCATAATGAAATGAATATATGTATGCATATACTCATATACTCTTCTACAATAGAAAAAATGAATCTGTTGCTGACATCCCATTCCTTTAAAAGCTTTTGAATATGCCCCCCAACCCATTGATTCATAAAAAAAGGGCATATACAACCATATATTCTTCTTGAAGAAAAGATGGATTGGGACAAGATCATTCAAGTAAAAAAGGGTGCAAGAGGTAACTTTGTCAAGGCTATAGATGCCTGTTGGTAGTAGATCCATGCTTGTGGAAACACAGATACTTTGGGATACAAACATCCAGGTAAAATGGGTTTGAAAAGGTAAGTCTGTTAAGGATATGGACGCTTGCTAGCAGTAGAGCAGTGCCTGTGGGGTTATATTTGAGGGACAGACATTGACATTAGTCATATTGCAGATTGTTGCTTGTAGTGTCGTACTCGAGTTGAGCACATGTAGGAGAAATATAGGAATAAATGAACCCTATAATTTGGATTCAAGAGAATGGTTATAAGGTGATCCTAGGGCTACTATTAATTGTTCTTATATTTCTGAAATATGAACTCTTGATGTGGGACAAATGAAAAAGAAGAAGCTTTATTCTCTAAGAAATTTTCCTTTATACTCGAATGCATGTCAATTTTCGAAGTATATTTAAAAGATAGAGATAATTGGTTCTCCGAGACCTCGCCATTTTTTGTGCTTGCAATAAATCTCCCTTTACTTTTGAGAAAAAAATGAAGGGCCCCCCATTAATTTTTGAGAAAAATGAAAGGGCTCCCATTAATTTTCTAGAAAGTTCTACCTACTTCACTACCATTCCCTACATTGGGCATTTAATCTTGGTTAGAAGACTTACGTTTAAACATTTGGTTATACTCTGATGATGGTTGCATCTAAGTTGACTTATTTGATTGGGTTCTTTCGACTTGTATGTCGTCATTAATGTTGGTTTGATTCTTCATGTGCCTTTTAAGCACATACCTATAGATTAATTCATGGTGCTCTTTATGCTCCAACAAGCAATGCTTGCTTGGATTATCTAATATTTATAATATTTGATGATTGAATTCCAACTTATCCCATGAATAATGATTGGTTTTCAATGGCATTTGTTGTTATGTGCATACTCGTTATAATCATCAATTTGCGTCAATCCCACTTATGAATTTTGCTTGTAATCATCGATACATTTGAATGTAAAAATGAGTTAGGGTTAACTCGAATCATGAGCATTGTGTCATGTCAATTTCATCTTCTTTTTTTCACCTGCTCAACATTATTTTCAAACTCTTGCAATCCTTCTAGAATGGTTTTGTTCATCTCGTTAAGTCGATTTTGAATTTCGACATTTTGGTTAAATTTTAGTTACAATTCCTAATTTGATTAAATTTACACTTTGGTGAATTAAAATAAATTATCTAAAAAGGTTAGCCTAATAAACTCAACTTATTCCGTAGAAGAAAATGTACAAATTTTTTGAGATGAGCTGCAGGATTTTATTTGGGAAAAAACATTGAAATATTATAAAGCTAGATTTCCATTTAAAAAATGTTTTACATAAAGTATCATTGCACCTTGAATTTATATTATTATAATGTTTGGAGATTTCTGAACTTCTTAAAAGTTGTCGGATTGGACTCCCATACCCGTGAACATGAAAACCCAAATTTATGAGCAACCTGAACTTTTTGAGAAACTATCTTATTTATTGGACTGATATTTTTATTGATGTTGGTTTACGATACTTTGTTAAAACAATTGGGTGTTTTGATAGTTAATGTAAGGTGCCAGCTAGGGAACATAATAATTTAACTCAAGAATACATAAGAGATAGGCGTGAAAGCGCACTATATTTCTCAGTAACCAAATGTACATATATATACAATGAAAAATGTCCCTTGTGTTTCATATTCCCAAGTGGACTCTTGGACTCATGGGTGACTCTTAGTCTCCTTTAACATTAATATTACTTACATTGAGGATTAGACTCCAACAAATACCCCCTTAATCCCAAGGGTGTATATGAGTCCAATAAAAAGAAGAGAGCTGAATAAGTGGAAGTGGACAGCTACCACCAGCTAAAAATTTCCATCTCGGACATCATTTACTAAGAAGGTTAGCTAGAAGCTTGCACATGATTCTGATAAATACAAGAGCTCTCTGAATTGTATGGTTTTTAGGCTGACCATCAACCGAAATAGGCTAGCATAAGGCTGAAATATTCTACTATGTGTGTCGTTCAATGCTGACCACAAACTCTCAAACTTGGCAACGACACTCGCTCAGAGGTTCTCTGGAACTTGGCTCGAAGGATCAGAGGTTCTATCTAGAATGATGGATGTTGATAACTTCCAAATAACTTTATTGTACTTGCTATAATATGTAACAAGATGGTGTTATATATATATATATATATATATATATATATATATATATATATATATATATATATATTACTTTATATTGATGCATTTTCATACATAATAATATCAATTTGCAAAGATAGTATTGGATTAATTAATTAATTTTCACTTGAAAATAGGATTTGGCTTGTTTTTCTAGAGATTTCCTTCCAAAATCCTAAAGATGTCTCTTACCTAGGTTAAGATAATCACACACAATAATAATAATAATAATAATGTTCTTAATCATGCTTCACATAGGCTACCATTAGCAATTAACTCATAATAATAATTCACTTCTACTAGTGAGCATAAGCTCCTCTTGACGTGTAATAGTAGAAGTTAACTCCCTCTTTAGATCATAGGATCTTGTTGATATTTTTCCATGATAAGTTCATAATGGCTACTAGATAATTCAAAACCACTACTCTGATGTTTTAGGATAGGATTATGTTATTGGCTATTCACTTAAGCTAATAAACGAGTAAGGTTAACTCACTTCCGCTTGAGTGCAAATGTTCATAAGCTAATGATCACAATTAACTTATCTTCGGGACTTATAGGTACCAAGATGACACCCAATCATCATCAACCAAATTCCCAAGGATTCTCTAACCTCTGACCTTTCCTGTTAGTGGATACCATCACCCCTCTTTACAATTTCCTTGCACATTTATTCCCCTAGGTTATTTTATTAATTCTTAATTTGCATTCGATGTCAACATGATTTAGCTAGCGCATGGTTTCTACTATACAATCACAATGCTATCTAGTGCTAAAACATTCACTAGCGTGGCATTGGCATTGAGATCCTGGCCATGAACTCGTTCACAATCACATTTACATCCTTGTATTTCAATTACAACAATTAGGCATCAAGAGAGACATATATTACAAGTATTCTTATTCCAAAAGGTTTCAAGAGAATGGTAAGGGTATTATGTTAATGCTTGTGAATAGAAATCTAGATGATAAATGTGATATATTCCTTTTTATGTTTCATTTAGAAGCATCAATTTTGGGTATGAATATGTGATGTTGGTGTTCTTTCGGGATTGGAGCCGCTCTGATGGTTACATCGGGTTATTTGATTTCACGTGATCTTTATTGTACCAGAGTAACTTAGGATAGATGCAGTTTCTTTTACTTAGATAGTTTTTGTTTACAATAATATAGTTTTGTTCTCTGAACAAATCAATATGGTGGAGAATTGTTCCATGTATTTGAAACTTTTACTTTAGTTCTGTTTTTAATTTTGCAGGAAGAGGAAGAGAATACAAGACATGTACTTAATGCCATAAATAAAACTCTCCCCATGAATAAAATTTATGTCATGTATAGAGACGTTTTGTCAAGTGTCTTTCATCATTTTTATTTACTAGTCCCTTGAATACTTTTCTTTGAATTGAACAGGTTTCCATTTATTCATCATTGGAAATGATCATTCAATCAACATGAGATTTTACTATCCTTTTGATTCTGGCTCTAGGTACACTTCTTAATATCCATTCAGTGGAGTACGTATTTGTTTTTTGAAGCTAAGGAATACATTTGAAGGAGACCACTACAATTATTGCTCTAATCTTTGGAAGATCTATTTGCGCATCTATTTCTTGAGTTCATGTTCTTCTTCATCTTGTGCATATACTGCTTCAAAGTGCCTTCCATATACTTCTTCATACTTATGCAGGAATGTTGTATCCACTTTTACTTCAGCTGATATCAATGACTCATACTAAATCAATTGACATCCTCTTTGACATAAATTGACATTCAACCACTTGACATCATCTTTAGTTGACATCAATGACAACCAAAGCTCAACATGTAATTCACCCAATTCTATACGCTATTCTTGGATTATGAATCAATTTTAGAATTTTGAACAACAAGATCACTAAGCCCTTTTCTTATTTCCTTTCAGAAATTTCTGTAAGTCCATCAAATTCTTCAGCCAATGAAGTCTTAGCATTAATTAACTTCAATTCATACTCTTCTTTAGCAAGGATTTTGTTTTCATGAACACTTGAGGGTCCATCCAATACCTTTATTGCATCGATAGACTTGAAGAAAACTTGGCTTTTTATTTCTCTCAATATATTGTAGGTTGCAATCAATTGTTCCAAGACATCAACATCCCATCTAGATATTACCTCTCTCAACCTTGAATTTGAAGGAAGATTATCCTTTTGTAACATGTGCTCATTCATATCAGCTAATCTTTGATGAAAGTTTAAACATAACTTTTATAAAAATCTCAATACTGGGGTCATTGATTTAAAGACTTAGATAAATTCTTTTTTTGGTGAAAGTCGAAGAATTGCTCACCAATTCCCATAGGTCCATTAAAAATTAATTTGGTCTTCAAGATTAGTTGCCATTATCTCTCTAACACCTTACAACTGCCCTTGTTCTTTGCTTGCCTTCACAATCTTTCCCGAACTATATTTTGAATATTCTTCTAGTGCCTTGGTAGCATGTGGTTGCATAAATAATGGTTTGGGAGTCGATGTAGATTCCAGTTCAAGTATTCTCTTTTTCAATATGCAATTTTTTTTTTACTATTAATGGATAGAATGTGTAAGCATTCCTCATGTAGTTTCAAAGCTCCTTATATTCCCAACTCCTTGACTTCTAGTATAGTACTATTATTTTGAAAATGTTTCTATCCTTCCACTCGAACTCTTCCAATTTGTGGTTTCTTGCACTGTAGTGGGAAAAGTTGATTTATATAAGGTACCTTTTTAAATGGACACATCAATTTTTTTAAGTACTTGTTCAACTGAATTTGTTAACTTGCAAAGGAAACAGGCATCTTCTGAGAAATTTTCAATAGAAATCAATTTGGGAAAAAAAACAACCTTTGCACAGGTAGGGATCCCGACCCCTATATCTCTTATATGTAGAAGGAGGGCCTATTGTCGTGAATCTCCAACTTTGG